>JAVJIF010018690.1:0-77138 GCA_038442645.1 Agave tequilana | reverse complement strand
CCATACTGATATATATCTGTCCTGTAGACTCTTGTCAACTAGTCAAACGATTACCCTGATGAAGATGGATTTTGATGAGTGACTAACTAGTTTGTATTAATTCCTTTGGAAATGTACTTATTATGTAGGGTTTGCTACTGATACTCTGGCCCAAGACAGCCGCAGGATCTGGGTTAGCTGACCTCCCAGCAACTGTTGCAGCTGTGAAGAACCCAAACTCAAAAATTGTCTATGATTCTCACAACCATGAGCGCTTTCCCGGGTGACCCCAGCAAGCGTGCTTTTGCCTACTTTGTATTGACTGGTGGAAGGTTTGTCTATGCCTCACTGCTCCGCTTGCTGGTCCTCAAGCTCGTCCTCAGCATGTCAGCCAGTAAGGATGTGCTTGCCCTCGCTTCCCTTGAGGTTGACCTCTCCAACATTGAGCCCGGGTCAACAGTGACTGTCAAGTGGCGTGGCAAGCCCGTGTTCATCCGTCGCAGGACTGAGGATGATATTAAGCTGGCAAACAGTGTTGATGTTGCATCTCTTCGAGATCCCCAGGAGGATTCAGTTCGAGGAAGAACCCCGAGTGGCTTATTGTCGTCGGTGTCTGTACACACCTGGCTGCATCCATGCCCCGCTGCAAAATGTGGCGATTTCGGCGGATGGTTCTGCCCATGCCATGGCTCGCACTATGATGTCTCCGGAAGGATCCGCAAGGGCCCAGCACCGTTCAACCTGGAAGTGCCTACCTACAGCTTCTTGGAGAGAACAAGTTAATGATCGGTGATTTTCAAGCAGCCAGGTTTAAGGAAACAATAGGTAATTAATTCCCTCCTCTTCTTTTTTCCCCCACCTAAATTTCAATTCTACACCTGCCAGAGATTTCTGGCTCTTTGGGACCGTGTTGAAAAAATATTTTTGAACATGGTCAGTTGTCATATGGTTTTTGATATGTTGTGTATTTGCCACTCTGCTGCTAGAGGTTTTCAAGCAGGTAATTTTATTTGTAATAAAAGATGCTTTCTGAAGGAAGGAGAGACCATAATGGTGATGGGTGGTTGGAATCTGGTTGGCGTTTCTTTTATCTTGTCAACCACTTCAGAGTTGCAGCCTTCATGTGTTGTTTTATGTGTGCTGTGTGTTATGGATGTCCTTCAGCCTCTGGCCCTTTTTGTGCAGTTTGTTGTGAACTGCTGTTTTAATTTTTTATTATAAATGATTTGCAATTTATTATTTAGATTTTTTTTTTTTTAATGTTTTTTGTCAAACCCTAGTTGATTGGAGGCCTGAGCATCTAGGAGGTATGCAGGTCCATAAGCCGTCATCAAAAATTGAATGGGAAATTATATCATTTTATTATAGCTATGTTGGTGTTGTGTTGTAAATGCATAAGTGCATAAGTTGTATAATCCTTGTGCCTTAACCTCTTGATATTTTTATTTCTCGTTGATTTTGATGAGGAAATGGTGAGAAATCTGAGCTTGTGGCCCCTATTGTTGGCTTTTTTTCATGAGAAAGCTAATAGCCCCCCCCCCCCCCCCACACACACACACACGCACACGCACAAGCACACACCAAAAAAAACCTACACTCACCCAAAAAAAAAAAGTTTGCTTTCACCAAATGCTCTCATCTTTGAATAAATATAACCGAGGATATGTGCTGGACTTGGTTGGTAGACCAAGAGCGGGAGTGAAGATTCCCTTGTGGTTTGTTCATTTAATTTTAGAACGGGAGCACTCCCAATCAGCATCAGGGGACCCTAGCACATGCATCATGTGGTCGTAAATGAATGAAAATAATATATACATGATTACATAATGGAAATTGAAAGAATAGATGTTTATCATTTAAAGCAACAATCTTGTAACCTAACTCAAGGTACAAGTTTTGTATTTTTTTTTGCCCCACTCTCTGCCTCCTCCTCGGGCCTGTTTGGTTAAGGGTGGAAGTGAGGAAGTGAAGAAGTGGGGAGGTGGTAATAGTTCCCTTTAGAACTTGGGAATTGGTTAGTAAGTTTTCTGATGTTTGGATGTTTTTGGGAAGTGTGATTTGGAAAATGTTATGCCTTTTCCGGTGTTTGGACTGTAATTAGATGCAAGTGAGATTTACATGAGCAAAAAATTAACTGTTTTGTGCTACAACTTATTACAAATGAGATTTACATGACCACAAAATTAACTGTAGCACTCTGGAAGTGAGGAAAACGTTGTGTAAAAAAGAAAAGAGAGAAGGAAAAGAACTTTTTTATTTTCTTTTTCCGGTGTTTGGATGAACAACGGAAATGAGAAAAGACACTTCCCACTTCCTCACTTCCACCCAGTTCCTTGAATCCAAACAGCCCGTGAAAGTGAGGCTGGAAATGGGTTGCAAGCATAAATATATGAAGACTCTACAAGTGAGAATTTATCAATTTTTAGTTGACTGGACAATAATTTTCTATGTAAGTTGGAGGAAAATAATAATTGATGTGTAGTTGGATTAATTCTTGACATAAATTCTTTGACAAAAAGACAACTAAAATGTGAGTAATCTTGAATCACAAAATGGGAGAAGAGTGAGCCAAGCCACATTGCTAGTTGTGATGCAAGTCATGATAATGCAAGAGGAGAAGAGAGCAATAGTTTCTAAACTAAGAAAACGTCTGTTCCAAGTGGTGGTATATGATGGAACTGCTAGAAGTATGAAAGTTGATTTTATTTCTAAGGCTTCATGCTTCAAGAGTGGACTTATATAAACTTAATATAGTTATTCTTTGAACAGGGAAAGAGTAACATTCCTCAAAAATAAAGAAGGAGTTAGAATACAAAAATACACTTTTCAGTTCTATTGAACCAAGGATGAAGCATCTACTAGAGAGATGAGTTCTTGATTGTGGATGGAATATTTGCGGCAAAAGCTGATTTAGCCTGAGCTTTTTTTCATGTGTGGTAATTTTGGAACCTTAAAGTCTCTTTCTAATGTAGCAAGGGGGACTTGAAAGACTAGGAGTCTCTTTCCTGTGAAGCAAAACGAATATTGAAATTAGAAAGAAGTGCAAATTCTATTGAAAGAAAAGGAGATTGTGATATTTATTATAAGAGTAAAACAAGAGAAGAAATATTCAAAGTGAAAGAATGTATAACAAAGTAAAGATGACGACTGCAGTAGAATATCGAGAAGGAGAGGAAGCGCTCATCTCGAAGCCTGATGAACAGAGATAGACGACATTAGATGCAGAATTTTAAATGGTCAACGCGCTGCATCGTCAGGTGAACGATTGCGACATAGGAAAGCCCGAAAAAGAGAAGTCAAGAGCGAAAACTTGAATTGACCTAAGTAGGGTTTAAACCTAACCTCGCTCATGTTTGTTCAATTATTTAGTCAAGCTAAGGTAAGCTCGACTTGTTTAATTAGCTAACCCTGGCTTTAAGCTTTTCATGTTTTTTCTTTTTGCAACCTTTGTCAAAAGTATACTTTGAGTCGAGTTCCAACACGATACATTCATGTTTGTTCATTCAATGATGCGGACAATGGAATGAAGATATGGCAAATCTTTCATCGTTGGAGAAAATGCACCAACTCAATATAAATCTAGTAGTTCTACTAGTTATAAGATTTCTAGTTTCTATTTCTTATATTTTTTTATTTTAGTAATTTGATTTGCAGTAGAATTACTAGTTTCCTTTTTATGTATTTTTTCTATTTTTTAAGACATTTGATTCTTTTAGGAGTTAGATTATGTAATCCAAATAGAAGTAGGAGATTACAATTTATAGCCTATATAAAGACCCCAATGTATTCACTTTTTGATGAACAATTAATGAAATCTTTTACTCACAATTGAGTCATGGGAGAACGTTCTTGTGCATGCTTATTCTAATTTTCATGAGACATGTGAGAAGAGATAATAGTGTGGGAAAATACCATACCCATATTGATGATCTTACACATGAACCATTCCTTATATCTTATTCAGTTACAATAAAATATTTCTTTGTGCATCGGGCCATTTGGTTGGTTCTTTTATCCCTAGGTTTGGTGTAACTATATTTCGATTCAATCCTCTTCTTCCAAGGGTGATGTTGTGGAGGATAAATGTAATACTCGGATTATTAAATTCTAATTTAAGATTTTAATATTTAAGTAATGTATATATAGAGAATGATTTGAGACAATAATTTAATTACTCTCGTTTGATAACGAATTTGATCATTTAGTTAATGAACAATTAATTGTGTTTAAACTCTAAACATATTTTGATATGTATATAGAGTGAGAATAAATACAAGTACAAATATATGAATGAAGACAAGAGTTATGAAGGAAGAGAGTGGGTAAGTGTTCTCATTAATGAGTGGTTTGGGTTAGGGGGGAGAGGGGGTGGGTTGTGTGTGTGTGTGTGTGTGTGTGTGTGAGAGAGAGAGAGAGAGAGAGAGAGAGAGAGTTCTTTTTAATAGAGAATTATTCCCATTACCTCACCTATTTATCTACTCTCTTGAGCTATTATTCACCCAAGAAATCCCCAACTCTCTCTCTCACACTTTCGGAATTGAATAAAAACCTAGAAACTCTCTCTTCTTCAAATTTCATCTTCAATTAATTTTCTTTTCTTTTTTTTTTCTCTTTTTCTTTTTCTTTTCTTTTTTTTTCTCTTTTCTTTCTTTTTTCTCTCTTTTCTTTTCTTTTTCTTTTCTTTTCTTCTCCAATTGCTGCTCATCCGACCAAGCTCGACCCGATAAACCTTGTGTGTGAGCAAGAAAAGGAGAAGGTGAAGGTGCTTTGTGTTGATTAATTAGAAAAAGGAGTAGGTGGAGGTGCTTGGTGTTGATTAACTAAAAAAAGAAAGAGGAGGAAGTGAGGTGTGTGTGCTTGGGGATTATTAATCAAGCATTAATCAGTTAAGAGGTAAGCGATTAATAATTACATGTTAATTCTAATTTCTAATATATATAATAGAAAATAGAAAATTGTCACAAAGATTGCTGAGCTTCGTCGATATCAGAAAATCGCCGAGTCGAGAGTGAGTAAAGTTTCTCTTTTATTCTCGCTCAACTTTCATTGTTGAACTTTAATATTTTTGTTCCCCGTATACTATCAGAAACTTGTTAAGCATGGTATTAATTGAGTAAGTTTGTTAATCATAGTGTTAATTAAGTAAGCTTGCTAGTTTGCTAATCACAGTATAAGTAATGTAAGCCGATAATCACAGTATAAATTGTGCAAACTCGTTAATCATGATATCAGAAAACCCTTAGCTCATTTCACGATCTAGATTCCCAAAAATTGATGCAAATTATTTAACTTGATAATATACATATTGGTCGAGTCTACAGTGAAAATTGTGTCACTTGTGAGAGGATTGAAATAATGCGTTGATGTTAGTAAAAGTTAAATATTGAATCTATTACTGAGTTGTTTATGAACCGAAATCTTGAGAAATAGAATTGAATACATCAATAAACCTAAATAGAAAAGCGTGGTATAAAATACGGTATTGGTGATCTATATACATAAATAAAGCAAATACGGGTGTGGATTATGAAACTAAATCGACAAAACTAAAAAATATGAACTTGACAAATTGTTGGTATTAATGTGCTGATTGATGTTTATGTGGATAAATGATACGTTGCTATGTTATACATGTGTGCATTGCATAGCATAGAGAAAGGCTGCATATAGGAGAAGAAAAAGAAGTTATATATAATATAATGTGTTTTTGAATGTGTGTGTGTGTGTGTGAGTTTATGGAGGAAGGATTATGGAGGGGGAGGAGGGAGTATGCATATGTGAATATATGTGGCATGCCTGTACAAATTATTGTACTTGTTTTATAGAGGGAGGGACCGAAAGGGGGAAGAGAGGTATTATAATGGAGGAAGGTGGTGGGCGAGGAGAGGGGGAGAGAAAAAAAATTGCACATCTGCATTGCATGTTACATATGATGTGTTCGTGTGAAATATGTGTATAAATTAATGATATAAAAAGTACTCTATCATGAGTTTGATAAGATAAAAAAAAAATACTAGAATGACTACTTGATATGTCGTGAGCTTCAAAGTGCAAAGTATTGAGATGAATCTGGATAATATATAAATAGAGATATTATTTCAAGAGACTGAAAGAATAAATAGACTAAGAGAATCACCGAAATAACTATTCTGGTTGCTTTATTTTTGTTGTATCATCGAGCTCCTCTTTATCTTATCTAATCTATATTCATGTTTATATAAGCATATAAGCATATTATATTAAAAATAATTACAGGACGCGTTAAGGACAAATGCTCGCTTAAAACTTCATTGGCGCTTTTGTTGGGAATTATATGAAGAATCAAATCTTGTAGAATTTACTTATGCTTTGTCACCTATGATTGATTCATGCTTGTATATACAAACACCAAAATTGATATGTATGCTATGTAAAATGTGTTAGACTTGTGAGCTAGATAGTTAGATCTTTGTATATGTATGAAGATATATATGTGATTGCGTGTTATTTTGAGTTGATAATGGAGATGGTTATTGTGATTGGATTGGGGATGCCGAGAAGGGTATTCTCGATCTTATATACATTATGATTATTGATAGCTGTGATGGAGATTTTCCGTCACGAGCGATCGGACGATCGATCCTCACCACAAACGATATTAGGAGTGGATGTGTGTGTGAGATAAGATAATGCACAACATAAAAAGAAGAGAGACACAAGATTTTTACGTGAAAACCCTTAATCGAAAAAAACCACTAGGAGAAAGAGAAGAATCTACTATAGTTCGCAGGTTATAAGAATTATAGGAATTGTTTATCAGAGTCTCAGTGTTGGGCTTAGCTGAAAGAAAAAGGATCAAAGAGTACCCCATCTCGTTGGAGGGGAAGGTATATTTATAGTTCTGATCTGTGCATGGAGGCGGATTGTACGGGTGTGATCTACTTAACTGCACGATCTGCATGTGTCGATTTGTTATAACAGCCATGACTACGAGTGCTTCGTTATTTGGATTGCATGCAGGAAAATTCACATGTCCATAACTGCTCACACTGGAGTGCGTTACATATTAAGAATGTGAAAAAAGATTAGGCTGCATAACTGTCGGCGTAGATAAGTGATGATATGTTGTCATAACTGTCTTGTGTGGAATTGAAGTCTTTAGAATGAAGGAATCTCCGAGATGACTTGGAGCATCAGAGCTACCAGCACGAAAATATCCTCGGGACGAAGGGAAACCAGTGTGGGCCGAACTGGCTCCAGGAGGTATGGAGTGATGGTGTCTTTTGTTTGCTTGGACACATGGTGTCATCCTATGAGGGTCAATTTTTTACCACTATAGATGCCCCCCGTTCTTTCGCTTACTGGAGTTTTTGGAAAAAAGTCAAAAGAGCGAAATTTGTAGGAGATCTTTTAATGCCTTGACTTCTCCTTAATGTCTGTGAGGAGGAGAGGATTTGGATCATAAATGTGAACCTTCTGGATGTATTTGAAAATCGCGCGGCTGACTGACAGTTGTATACCGATCGGTTGATTTTTTTTTTAAATTTGTAATCGGTGCGTCTTCGGATCTTTGTATCATGATGAGTGAGATCGAGTGGCTGTGGTGGTTGATATTATGCCTCCTTGGTTGACTGAATATTTCCGGATGTGAACTAGCCTTTTGGGGATTTGAAAATTTGAATTGGAGACGGTTTGGATCCTCCCCCTCCATTCATAAATAGGCTGGAGTCTTTGGGTGGAATTAAAATTTGCCATCTCTTCTAAGAAAATTTTGAATTCCTTTATTGTTGTTTTGCTGGGTCGCTATGTATCTTTTTCTCCTTTTCATCAGAGGGAGAAAGGAAAGGAAAATAAAGAAGATGGTGGTTGAGCTCATGTTGTTCGGGAGTCTGGTTTGCACAATATGTTAGTCGTTGTGATCGGCCTGTCACAATATATCAGTCGTTGTGACAAGGCTCTGCTACCGGGGCCGATTACTTGCTATCACGCTTCGATTGGAGCTGATGATCTAATTTTTGAGTCACCCAATTTTTAGGGAGTGAGGATCGTTCTTTGGGATCTGATCCACCCTCCTAATCGGGTGCATGAGGAATAAAGAGAAGGAGCTCTTCGGTCGGGTGCACTGGTGAATTGCCTCTCACTTTGGAGCTTGAAATTCTTCCTCAGAGTACCAAAGTGGACAAGTGCTGTTTTCTCCTTCTGGGGTATTTTTTCGGAGTCCGTATGGTCAGATGTTGCTGCCTCACTCTTGGAGGGTTTCTCGGGGACCGTCGCAGTGAGCGGTGCTGGCTTGGCTGCCTTGGAGGCGTGTAAGCTACTGTTGAGGCATATGATTGCCTGCTCAGGAGCCATGGTAGATGACTGCTTCCGGGGATCTCCTCTGATACACAAATCTTTGTTGTCCTTGTATCGGGGGGTCCGACCACGGTGGCGGATAAGTTTCCATATCTCCTGTATTTCCTTTTTTAAAAGTGTAAACACAGGAATATAAATGAATTTCATTTATTTCATTTGTCAGATGTAATGACATAATGAAATTTAATGAAATGTAATGACATATACTTCGTAATAGTAATGATTGAGTCATGTGTAGACCTTACCTTGTTTGGATTTATGGAATGATTATACCCCTTCGGAGGCCTGACTTCTGGATGATAATAATGCGATATGTCTGCATTACCGTCTCCGGTGGTGACTCTATCTCTGAGTATGAAGTTATTGAATTCCGAGTGAAGTGAGAACCTCAGCTTAGAGGTGGACTAGTCTGTTTGGATGGTTGTCCAATTTGAAAGGGCAAGCAGAGGAGAGCGTGGAGGCACATGTTTGTGTTTACAATTCTCGAGTAGGACCTCTCATCTCAAAACACACAAACAGAGGATTTTGAGTGAGGGGAGCCCTCAGCTACGGAACTGGGTAGATAGTTGTTCAATTGGGGATGAGTCTTTCATGGGGGTAGTTGCCCAATTGAGGATGAGTTTTAGGAACTCAAATACATATATTTGTGTTATGATTCTCGAGAAGGGGCTTCCCTCCTCGAAATGCACAAACAAAGGTAGTTGCCCAATCGGTGATGGACCTTCCAGACAGTAACTGGCCAATTGGGGTTGATTCCGGCAGTTGTCCAGTTGGGAATGAACCTTCCAGGCGGTAGTTGCCCAACCAAGAATGAGCCTTGAGAGTGGCAGATGCCTGATGGGGATGAGCCTTCAGGAGGGCAGTTTCCCAATCAGAGATGAGCCTGAGAGTGCCCAAAGGCAAATGCTTGTGTTTCATTCTCGAGTGAAGGTTTCCCTCCTCAGAACACACAGATAGAGATTTTCGAGTTAGGCGAGCCCCCAGTTATGGAGTTGGACTGGCAATGACCTGATTGGGGATAAACCTTTCGAATGCCCATTGCCCAACCAAGGATGAGCCATAGAGAGCCCAAAGATGAATGCTGATGTTGTCGATTCTGAGTAAGGAAATCCCTCCTTGGACACGCAATCATATATCTCCAGAGAGAGGAGGTTGTAGTCTTGCTGCATGAAAGTCGTGAGCTGGTTCCACAGATCCTTAAAAGGATGTAAGGAAGTGATAAGAAAAAAGAATGTAATTTTATTAAATAATTTTAATAAAATACATGAAAGTAAAATTAGATACATGGAGTATTATTTGCTAGAGAAACTTCCATGTTCTTATCGGTATGGTTGGTGTTAGTCACCCGCTTTGGACTGAGTGACCATGAGTAACAGTCGAGTCAGAGATGGAGCTCTCTGCTGCCCTTCTGTCTCGGATGCAGCTCTGGGTGTGAGAATGTATTCTTGAAAATGTTCTGCTAGATAAGACCTTCGAGATACTTGCAAAGGGACCGACACTGGGAAGTCTGGTGTCCCTTGCAGTCATGGAAAAAGTTGTAGTCCTTTGCTCCGGGACAGGGATCATGTTACTTCGGTTTTGGATGTGTAATGGTCCCAGCCTCTATTAAACAAGATTAAGCCTAAACCACCAATTATCTTCAATACTCTTATAGTAGGAAAATTTTGGCAGCATCATCCTAATATTTCGTTAGTTCCCACACACAATAACTAACAATTTCGGCTCCAAGGCCTACTTAATCCCATCAAGGATTTCGGCCCACACGACCTACTTATCATGGCACAATACAACAACCTTAACTATATACATATGTCATAAATTGCATCCTCCATCGCAATCATATATCTTCTCATCATGAAATCACAAGAGTTAACTTTCCAACACTATATTCCCACACATTGCCATCTTTCGAAGTTCATGAACATTACATATCAACGGAGTCCACAATCCAAAATATTACAACACATAAAAGCCCCTAGTTTCAAATACCATAAGGACAAATATACACCGAGTACATCCCAACATGTTTTTCACAAAAGAAAAAGGTCTTAAGTAGAGTTCATACATACATATTAAATATAACAAGAGTCAATCAAAATGATACAACAACATGCCATACATTCCATAACTTAACTCTTCCAGTTAGAGTGGTCCTTTACCCTTATCCAAACCTGAAAAGATGGAAAGAAAATAAAATGAGCTCGACAGCTCAATGAGTAAACCATGCCATAGGGTGTTGATACAGTAATTTCATAAGACAAGCATTCTAAGAGGGATAGTTTACAACTAAGCCCACGAAATAAAATTCTTCAACCTAATCTACTTGTTCTAGACCCCATACATTTGTGGTCTACATGTCTTCACTATCAAGAGTTACAATCCGCTATGTCATGACACAAAGTGAATTACTTACATGAATATGAGCATACATTTTCGTGGATTTGTCCTTCCACATCAACTTGGCTTGTTATATACATAGTGTGACATTCTAGGTTAACACAAGTATTACCAATATAGAATGAAACTTGACAGTTTGCTTTTACATGCCCTTCAATTTAAATGTAATTCCCCGTCTTCCACCTCCTACCGGCTCCCGCCCGGCCCCTTCCTCCTTTTTATAATTCGTATATATAAAACATATAAGTTTCCCCGTCTTCCCCCCTCCTACCGGCTCCCGCTCGGCCCCTTCCTCCTTTTATATATATATATATTCATAATTATATGTCAAATCCCGTCTTCCCCCCTCCTACCGGCTCCCGCCCGGCCCCTTCCTCCATTTTATACATAATGCATACATGCAAGGTTAAGTTATAATATTCATAACAAGCAATTTAAAACTAACGTACACGTCATACCCAAAATTGATGCGCAACAATAAGGAAGAAAACATGTACTTGGGGGTTTCCCAATATCATGGTAAAGTCATAGCACGCCACATTTAACCCCGCATGAATATATGCATTATCCCCATATACTTGCTAATACTTAACACAACGCTATATTATAAGGAGGGGTCTTCCCCCTTACACTTGAGTAAACATAAAGTAAGATTCAAAGTCAATCGATCGGCATTTATGGAGTGACATTGGTACGGATCACATACCTCACACTTGCATCATACCATTTCTATTTATGAAAAGTCAAGGTTATGCCATATACATATCAAATTGGCTATCATGATGTTGGTCAAGAAAAACAGCGAATTAAATTGCTAAATTGGCTCACTTAGGCATAATTAGTATGCTAGAACATGTATTCTACACATGCATTTCATCACAATATAATGTAGAGACACAACAACTATGCAATACCCATTAGATTTCATTTAACTTGAAGATAATCACCAAAACAGCGAATTTTTATGCTAAATCATCTCATTTAAGCATGATTAGTAAGGTAGAACATGTATTTCACACATGCATTTCATCGCAATATAATGTAGAGACACAACAACTATGTAATACCCATTAGATTTCATTTAGCCTAAGGATAACCACAAAAACAGTGAATTAAACACTTGTGGGTCACCTATACATAAATAAAATTTCTACTTCTTTACATTTTGATGAAGAATAACCCTAATAGTTTAGGTTTACTCACTTTGGTTTTCAGATCTGAGAATAGTGGGTTAGGCCTCAAGAAATCCTTATGTGGAAGTGCTAGAACCTCCCCCAACTCACCAACAAGCGCCCCCCTCAAAGCTCCGGCCTCCCCTTCCAGAATTGCCGCGGATCCCCCCTTCCCGCCGCGGTTCCGCGGCCAGCCAGCAGCACGGCGCGTGCTGCTGCGGCTGTGCTTGCTGCGCGCGCGGGTCTCTTCCTCCCCTCTCGTGCAGCCTTGATCTAGGGTTTAGAGGAGTAAGGATTTGGGCTAGAGAGGGTGTCCTAATTTTTCTCAGAATTATTGAGAGGAGATGAAAGGGTGGATTAGGGTTCCAAGTTTTTCAACTTTGGAGAGGAGAAGTTTTCAGATTTGGGAGAGGATGAAGATGAGGGTAGTTTTGTAGTCAACTTAATCTTGTGCAAGTTACTAGGTGGGGGAGGGCTTCCTCTCATGTTGCCACTTGGACTCACAAACCTCAATGAGATCCTAGCCCTTGATCCCCCCAAGCATGCATACCTACCCCTAATTAAATACTTAGGGTAAAACTTGGTTGGTTAAGGGAAAATGAAAGATTAGGTTGCAATTCATGCCATCTCTCACCCTTGTTAAGTCACTAATTGGCCCAATAACACATGTACATAAACCTTCATGCCATATATTCTTAGTCACCACAATCTAATAATTAATAAAAATTTTAAAGGGGAGTGGGTCACCTAACTAAGCTTAAATTGTTGCTATTGAAATATGGAGGGTAACTACTTTAGATAATGCCTTTAACAAAAATTCTTAATAATTAAGATGAGGAGAAATTTTGGTAAAAAAAAAAAATTTGGTTGTTACATTTCTACCCTCCTAAAAGAGAGCTTCGTCCCCGAAGTCTGACGTACCTTGGAAAAGTTGTGGATAAATTTGCTTCATCTCTTCCTCTGGTTCCCAGGTAGTTTCTTCAATCTCTTTACTTCTCCATAAAACCTTTACTAAAGGGATTGCTTTGTTTCGCAGTTGTTTCTCCTTCCGGTCTAGGATTTGAACCGGCTCCACTATATATGATAAGTCTTCTTGGAGTTGCAGTGGTGAGTATTTAAGAACATGGTTCGGATCTGGTACATACTTTCTCAATTGGGACACATGAAATACGTCATGTATTTTCTCAATCTCTGGCGGTAAGGCTAACCGATAAGCCAGAGGTCCAATTCTTTCCAGTATTTCAAAGGGCCCAATATAACGGGGTTCTAACTTATTCCGTTTGCCACCCCGTACCATTCCTTTCATTGGTGATATCTTCAAGAAAACTTTGTCGCCTTCTGCAAACTCTAAGGGCCTCCGGCGTCGATCCGCGTATGTCTTCTGTCTACTCTGGGCCGCTTTCATTCTCTTCCTTATTATCCGGATCTTCTCCGTTGTTTCTTGAACTATATCAGATCCAAACAGTGTTCGGTCACCCATCTCCTCCCAACAAATTGGAGATCTACGCTTTTTGCCATACAAAGCTTCAAATGGTGGCATCTCAATAGTGGATTGATGACTATTGTTATATGCAAACTCCACTAATGATAGGTATCTCTCCCAATTGCCCCCGAAATCCAACACGCATGCTCTCAGCATATCTTCCAATATTTGAATGGTTCTCTCTGACTGCCCGTCGGTTTGCGGGTGCGCAGCCGTACTTGGGTGTAATTTGGTGCCCAGAGTTTGGGATAGACTGATCCATAGCCTTGACTGAAACCGAGGGTCACGATCTGACACAATAGTCTCAGGAACTCCATGAATCCTGATTATCTCTCGAAGGTAGATCTGGGCTAATCTATCCATCGAATAGTTTATTCGGATGGGTAGGAAATGAGCAGACTTTGTAAGTCGGTCGACTATCACCCATATGGCATCATATCCTTGAGGGGGTCTAGGGAGTCCTGTCACAAAATTCATAGTAATGTTGCTCCACTTCCATTCAAGGATTTGTAAGGGCATGAGGAGTCCCGGAGGCTTCTTGTGTTCAGCCTTAACTTGTTGGCATATCAAACATCTCTGCACAAAATTAGCTATGTCCTTTTTCATTCCTTCCCACCAAAAGTTTGCCCGTAGATCCTGATACATCTTGGTTGTTCCAGGATGTGCGGTGTAAGGGGTGCAATGGGCTTCAGTTAAAATTCGCTCCTTGAGCTTAAAATCTGGAGGTACAAATATTCGGCTTCCCTTTCTTAGCAAATCCCTAGAAATGATAAAATCTTGAGTTTCACCTCTTTGCACTCTTTCAAAATTTTTAGCTGTCTGGTCATCCTTCTTTTGTGCTTCCTTGATTTCTTCATAGAGGTCAAAACTAATGCTAACTTGATTTATCTGGTTCATTCCATACCGGGGCCCTCTTATTTGAATTTCAAGTTGCATTCTTGCCATCTCCCTTAACAAGTCCGATTGTTGGGTTAACAATACCGCTAAGGATCCTCCAGACTTCTGACTCAAAGCGTCAGCCACCACATTGGCCTTCCCAGGGTGATAATGAATGTCCAAGTCATAATCCTTCATCAACTCCAACCATCTTCTTTGACGCATATTCAATTCCTTTTGAGTGAAAATATATTTTAGGCTTTTATGATCTGTATATATATCACATGATACTCCATAAAGGTAGTGCCGCCAAATTTTTAAGGCAAAAATGACTGCAGCTAGCTCAAGGTCATGGGTTGGGTAATTTCTCTCATGGTTCCTTAGTTGTCTAGAAGCATATGCAATTACTCTCCCATGCTGCATCAATACACACCCCAGGCCTGACTTCGACGCATCACTGAATACAACATAGCCTTCATTTTCAATGGGCATGGCTAAGATTGGAGCCGATGTTAGTTTATCCTTTAGTTCTTGAAAGCTTTTCTCCTGATCATCTCCCCAATAGAATTTGAGGTCCTTCTTGGTTAACTGGGATAAGGGTGCAGCTATTTTGGAGAATCCTTCTACAAATCTCCGGTAATACCCAGCCAATCCTAGGAAGCTTCGCACCTCCGTGACATTGGTAGGTCGAGGCCACCCCTTTATCGCCTCGATCTTCGCGGGGTCCACTGATATTCCTTCCTCATTTATGATGTGACCCAAGAATCCAACTTTATTTAGCCAGAACTCACACTTCTTAAGCTTTGCATAAAGTTGCTTCTCTCTCGATAATTGTAATACTATTCTTAAGTGTCTTTTATGATCTTCTTTGCTCTTTGAATAGATTAGTATGTCATCAATAAACACCACCACGAATTGATCTAGGTATGGCTGGAAAATTCTGTTCATCAAGTCCATAAATGCTGCTGGAGCATTGGTCAAGCCAAATGGCATTACTAAAAACTCATAATGGCCATATCTGGTCCGAAAGGCCGTCTTAGAAACATCTTCCGGCTTGATCTTTAATTGATGGTATCCTGATCTTAGATCTATTTTGAAAAATATGCTGGCACCCTGAAGTTGATCAAAGAGGTCATCAATCCTCGGCAGTGGATATCGATTCTTGATA
This sequence comes from Agave tequilana, assembly GCA_038442645.1. Classification (NCBI taxonomy): domain Eukaryota; kingdom Viridiplantae; phylum Streptophyta; class Magnoliopsida; order Asparagales; family Asparagaceae; genus Agave; species Agave tequilana. The sequence goes on along the minus strand of JAVJIF010018690.1, from coordinate 61,729 downwards.
GTGACCTTGTTAGCTCTCGATAATCTATACACAGCCTCATGCTCCCATCCTTCTTCTTAACAAATAATACAGGAGCACCCCAAGGTGATGCACTCGGCCGAATAAACCCGAGGCTTAGCAACTCTTGCAACTGGTCCTTCAATTCATTCATTTCTGCGGGTGCCATTCTATAAGGTGCCCTGGATATGGGACTTGTCCCTGGTAGGAGATTAATGGAAAATTCTACTTCCCTATCTGGGGGTAAGCCGGGTAGATCCTCCGGAAAAACATCAGGATAGTCTCTTACAACCTCTATATTTTCAATCTTAATCATCATGTCTTCCTCACCATAAGGGTTGCCAAAAATCCTTGGCACCCTTGCCTCAATAACTTAGTGGCCTTTAGGGCAGAAATGACTGGAGTGCAAATTTTATTCTTCACCCCTTCGTAAACTCTTTCTGGAGCTCCCTCTAACTTAAAAATTATTTTCTTCTGATGACAGTCTACATGAGCCCGATATGTTGACAACCAATCCATTCCTAGGATGATGTCAAATTCCATCTCTCCTAATTTAATCAGGTCTGCTTGTGTCTTCATCTCACCTATGATGATTTCACATCCCTTATAATACTCGCTAGTGGTCACTCTTGCGCCTACAGGGGTTGACACCACTAGTTGATAGTTCAAAGGTTCAGATTCCTTGTTAATAATTGCAGCAAATGATGAAGAAATAAATGAGTGGGTAGCACCGGGATCAAATAATACTCGAGCAATATTTTCGGATACACAGACGGTACCTTCTACCACGGCATTGGATGCTCGAGCCTCCTGCGGAGTGATTGCATTCATCCTCCCTTGAGCTCTGGGTTGCTGGACCGATGCTTGAGTCATGGCCGAGCGAGTCCTGTTGAAAGGTTGCCGAAAGGCGGTAGCTTGTCCTCCTGCTGTTGGGGCGATGTCCATGGTCGGTCTTCCCGTTCCCCTGCTAGCTCCTGGATATCCATGCAAGTTTGGGCAATCCCTCCTCATGTGACCCATTCTGCCACAGACAAAGCATTGTTTACCGACGGCGCAACTGCCAGTGTGACTTCGGTTACACCTTGGACACCACTGGTTTCCCGCAAAGTTGGAGCGTTGGGAGGACATTGGTAATGCCGAATGGGGCAATCCTCTATTCTTGGGCCATGAGTTCACCTTGGTCCCTCGGCGGGCATAAAAGAAGATCCGGTACCTCTGTCGGGCCTCATGGAATGAGTTCCAAAACTCGGGGCATTATTATACCGGGGGCGCTTTATGAAGGGCAGTTCCCTGGTCCTTATCTCCTGACTCTCCTGCATGTCCCTCTCAATTTCCATTGCCTTCTCCACAGCTTGACTATAAACTTGTAGTTGGAAAGGGATCAGCTTACTCCTGATTTCTGGCCTCAAGCCCCTAACAAATCTTTTTGTCCTATCCTCCTCATCGGACACCAGTTTCTCAGCATACCTGGACAGTTGAGTAAATTTAGCTTCATACTGGCTCACCGTCCATTGATCCTGCTTTAGGTCTTGAAATTCCATTGCAAGTCGGTCCTTCACCACTCCAGGTATGTATTTTTCATTGAACCTTTTAACTAAAAAGTTCCAAGAGATCTCCCTCCCCAAAGTCTTAGCCCTCCTTTTACCATCTCCCACCAACGCTCAGCTTCTCCTTGGAACATAAAGGAGGCGAAAGATACCCGTTGGTTTTCAGTGCATTCCATAACATCAAGTATCTTCTCGATCTGACGGAGCCATTCTTCAGCCTGAATAGGATCAACCCCCCTCTAAAAGCTGGTGGGTTTGACTTTTGAAATTGTTCAAGGGCTCTACGAGGGTTGTTAACATTTGCCAGCTGCAACAGCCAATCCGGTATTCTGTCTGGAATTCTCCGATTGGCATTAGATTGTTCACTTAGGAATTCTTGACTTGCCGGGGGATGGACGCTCCCGATTGCGCTGTGCAATGGGACGTCGCCCTCCGAGTTGGCATCGGGTGGAGGAAAATTTAAGTCCATTTAATACCTAAAGGAATAGTCAAACTTAATTAATGGCAACTAAATAATAACAAGTAGAATAGCTCCAGAAACAAAATACTGATTTCATTTATGCACAAAATGTTTTCATGGCAACATTTACATTAGCATGACTATATTCTTTCAAAACGTACAAATGCAGTCATAAAGAGATACATTGTTCACACATATAGCTATTGGCAACCACTTTCTTCACCCAAAAAAAAATATCCACTTATATGAGTCAACATTCATTATCTCCAAAAACAAAAAAAAAATATACCACCCACCTAGACCTCTATCAAGGGGTTATGTTAGAACCCGAGGAGCTTTCCTCCCTGTCGTCCCCTACAGATTCATCTTCCTCAATGTCTTCTTCTTCTTCGGGGTCTTCTTCTTCTTGATTTAACTCCTCAGGATCATCTTCTTCTGGATATACTTCTTCAGGATCCTCTTCTTCTTCCTCCAGGACAGCATCATATTCACACCTCCAATTCTCATGATCATCGTAAAGATCCATGTCTTCTACCCAGCTGGAATCCCACCAAATACCTCCAAAGAAAATCCTTCCTTCAGGATTCATCTCATTGTTAGGCAGGACTCCCAGGTCCACAGTTGTTGGTGCATTCCTTATGGCACTTTCTGCCTCACTGATTTCATCTTTATTGTCTTGTCCCATGCGAACCTCTGTATCCTTACTGTCCGGGGGGTCCTTAAAAATGATAGCTGGATCGGTATCATCGGATTCGAAATCCCAATCCATGTGACCGCCATCCAACTCAGGCTTTCCGACCCCGAATCGTCGGATGATGATCCCGTCATCTCAGAATCTCCCATCTGTAGAAGTAAGAGATTTACATTAGACGGTTTGTCTTCCAATTCCTCCCAAAATAATAAGTTACATGCATATATAACAAGACATGCTAGAGAATCATCATTTCTTTTATCATACCTATCTTTCATAAATTTTCATTGGGCACAACTGTCCTTCCAATAGGTTTAACCCTGGCTTGTGTGATATTTTGATTGCTCTCTCCTTTCCGGTGTCCCATAACACTGGAATTCCTTACAGAAGGGCCCGCACCCCTTGCAAGATCCATTTGAACTAAGGTATGCGGGTATCCAAATTCAAATGTAGAGAACAGTTAAATATCCTACATTTCAGGGTCAAATACCCTAAGATTCTACTATCTCCCTAATACCCCATATCTAACTTACCCAAGCACACTTATAATTTCATATGATTACATAATCAGTCGTGCATACTACATCTATCTAGGCTAACCTTGCCTAAACCACGCTCTGATACCAACTGTAACGGTCCCAGCCTCTATTAAACAAGATTAAGCCTAAACCACCAATTATCTCCAATACTCTTATAGTAGGAAAATTTTGGCAGCATCATCCTTAATATTTCGTTAGTTCCCACACACAATAACTAACAATTTCGGCTCCAAGGCCTACTTAATCCCATCAAGAATTTCGGCCAACACGGCCTACTTATCATGGCACAATACAACAACCTTAACTATATACATATGTCATAACTTGCATCCTCCATCGCAATCATATATCTTCTCATCATGAAATCACAAGAGTTAACTTTCCAACACTATATTCCCACACATTGCCATCTTTCGAAGTTCATGAACATTACATATCAACGGAGTCCACAATCCAAAATATTACAACACATAAAAGCCCCTAGTTTCAAATACCATAAGGACAAATATACACTGAGTACATCCCAACATGTTTTCCACAAAAGAAAAAGGTCTTAAGTAGAGTTCATACATACATATTAAATATAACAAGAGTCAATCAAAATGATACAACAACATGTCATACATTCCATAACTTAATTCTTCCAGTTAGAGTGGTCCTTTACCCTTATCCAAACCTGAAAAGATGGAAAGAAAATAAAATGAGCTCGACAGCTCAATGAGTAAACCATGCCATAGAGTGTTGATACAGTAATTTCATAAGACAAGCATTCTAAGAGGGGTAGTTTACAACTAAGCCCACGAAATAAAATTCTTCAACCTAATTTACTTGTTCTAAATCCCATACATTTGTGGTCTACATGTCTTCACTATCAAGAGTTACATTCCACTATGTCATGACACAAAGTGAATTACTTACATGAATATGAGCATACATTTTCGTGGATTTGTCCTTCCACATCAACTCGGCTTGTTATATACATAGTGTGACATTCTAGGTTAACACAAGTATTATCAATATAGAATGAAACTTGACAGTTTGCTTTTACATGCCCTTCAATTTAAATGTAATTCCCCGTCTTCCACCTCCTACCGACTCCCGCCCGGCCCCTTCCTCCTTTTTATAATTCGTATATATAAAACATATAAGTTTCCCCGTCTTCCCCCCTCCTACCGGCTCCCGCTCGGCCCCTTCCTCCTTTTATATATATATATTCATAATTATATGTCAAATCCCCGTCTTCCCCCCTCCTACCGGCTCCCGCCCGGCCCCTTCCTCCATTTTATACATAATGCATACATGCAAGGTTAAGTTATAATATTCATAACAAGCAATTTAAAACTAACGTACACGTCATACCCAAAATTGATGCGCAACAATAAGGAAGAAAACATGTACTTGGGGGTTTCCCAATATCATGGTAAAGTCATAGCACGCCACATTCAACCCCGCATGAATATATGCATTATCCCCATATACTTGCTAATACTTAACACAACGCTATATTATAAGGAGGGGTCTTCCCCCTTACACTTGAGTAAACATAAAGTAAGATTCAAAGTCAATCGATGGCATTTATGGAGTGACATTGGTACGGATCACATACCTCACACTTGCATCATACCATTTCTATTTATGAAAAGTCAAGGTTATGCCATATACATATCAAATTGGCTATCATGATGTTGGTCAAGAAAAACAGCGAATTAAATTGCTAAATTGGCTCACTTAGGCATAATTAGTATGCTAGAACATATATTCTACACATGCATTTCATCACAATATAATGTAGAGACACAACAACTATGCAATACCCATTAGATTTCATTTAACTTGAAGATAATCACCAAAACAGCGAATTTTTATGCTAAATCATCTCATTTAAGCATGATTAGTAAGGTAGAACATGTATTTCACACATGCATTTCATCGCAATATAATGTAGAGACACAACAACTATGTAATACCCATTAGATTTCATTTAGTCTAAGGATAACCACAAAAACAGCGAATTAAACACTTGTGGGTCACCTATACATAAATAAAATTTTCTACTTCTTTACATTTTGATGAAGAATAACCCTAATAGTTTAGGTTAACTCACTTTGGTTTTCAGATCTGAGAATAGTGGGTTAGGCCTCAAGAAATCCTTATGTGGAAGTGCTAGAACCTCCCCCAACTCACCAACAAGCGCCCCCCTCAAAGCTCCGGCCTCCCCCTTCCAGAATTGCCGCGGATCCCCCTTCCCGCCGCGGTTCCGCGGCCAGCCAGCAGCACGGCGCGTGCTGCTGCGGCTGTGCTTGCTGCGCGCGCGGGTCTCTTCCTCCCCTCTCGTGCAGCCTTGATCTAGGGTTTAGAGGAGTAAGGATTTGGGCTAGAGAGGGTGTCCTAATTTTTCTCAGAATTATTGAGAGGAGATGAAAGGGTGGATTAGGGTTCCAAGTTCTTCAACTTTGGAGAGGAGAAGTTTTCAGATTTGGGAGAGGATGAAGATGAGGGTAGTTTTGGTAGTCAACTTAATCTTGTGCAAGTTACTAGGTGGGGGAGGGCTTCCTCTCATGTTGCCACTTGGACTCACAAACCTCAATGAAATCCTAGCCCTTGATCTCCCCCCAAGCATGCATACCTACCCCTAATTAAATACTTAGGGTAAAACTTGGTTGGTTAAGGGAAAATGAAAGATTAGGTTGCAATTCATGCCATCTCTCACCCTTGTTAAGTCACTAATTGGCCCAATAACACATGTACATAAGCCTTCATGCCATATATTCTTAGTCACCACAATCTAATAATTAATAAAATTTTTAAAGGGGAGTGGGTCACCTAACTGAGCTTAAATTGTTGCTATTGAAATATGGAGGGTAACTACTTTAGATAATGCCTTTAACAAAAATTCTTAATAATTAAGATGAGGAGAAATTTTGGTAAATAAAAAAAAAAATGGTTGTTACAGGATGCTTCACACAGGGTTGGCCCTTGATGGCTTTGAAGATGTCCTGGATCGGGAGCTTCAGCAGGGTAAAGCTGTCATCTACTCGGTAAGCTCGGAATGGGCTCTGTTAAGGGTTCGGGAATGGACGTTTTTTGAAAATATTTTGCATCCGACCTAAGTTGTCGACGGAAGGGCCTCCGTGATGTGGCTTCAGTTTTTATCCGTCATTGCCACAGTTGAGTTACTGGTTGGCGGAGCTTTTCATTGCTTTCTCTCATTGGATGTACGGCTGGGTTCAGTACATGACCTCACTGCAATGAGTGACGTTGTACTTCACCAGATATTTGTAAAATGGGTGAGTGATTCGCAGCCTGCTGATGAGGGTGCGGCGACATCTTCGCTGCAGTTGTGCACCTTGGCCAGCAGTCTCTGGTAGAAGCTGGTGTACGTCTTGAGACTGTCAAAGGGTCTCGTCTTGACGGAAAGAAAATTATGGTTGTTCTGCTTGAATTCCTAGGAGAGGTATTGAGAGAGGAACAACCTGATGAGATCCTCAAAGTTGTGTATCGCTTGTGGCAGAAGAGAGTAGAACCAATCAGAAGCTACTCCCTTCAAACTAAAGGGGAATATCCAACATAAGATGGGGTCGCTCGGGGCATAGATCACCATCTTGTCATGATATTGGCAAAGATGGATTGGGTCGCTCTGACATCATGAACTTCTTGGAAAATTCATATTTCAATATGTCGTCAGAGAAGGGGGAGTTAGATGCATCGGTAGCGATGGCTCTCGGTCTGTTGTGGTGTGACACCCTTGCTTCCTCGACTCGCTTTTTTCTGTATAAGTTTGTCAAGATCTTGGATGCAGACGAACTCTTCGCTCTTCATCTGAGTATGATCATGTTAATCCCTCGCGCGGGGGTGTGATGAACTCAACCAACCATCAGATCATACCAATGGAGAAGGGGAGTCTGACCTGCGTCGCCTCCAACTCTAAGAGTGCTCGCCGTTTTGGGCTCCGTAATAGTGGGTTTTTCTGCCGATGGAGGCGACCCTTGGGTATTTTGGAGGGTTGTGGTATGAGAGAGGAGTTGGGCATTTAGATGCTTCAACTCTTTCTATTTACGGGGTCACGTTTACTCGATCAGGAACATCTTTCTCCGCTTGTGGTCGAATAGGGCCCGCTGCTTCGCAATCTTCTTCTTCATGTCAGTGATCATTTGGAGTAGTTGGCTTTATATGTCGATGGTGGGTGAGCGTCTTCAGCTGCCCCTTGGGAGAACGCGGAGGCAGGCTCTTTCACGACAGGGCTGAGGTTGACGCTGTTCAGGGGGATGATGCCCCCAGCGGTAGCAATGGATTTGCCTTTGGAGGTGGTCCCGCTGCCGATGGTCGGCTGCTTTTTCGGTGCTACGGCTTTTGGAGGATTTTTTAGGAAGGGCTTAATAGGAGAGAAACCTGAGTATTAAAACTCAGCTCTCAACAAAAACACCAGTTTGTTGTGAAAAATTTTCGCCACGATCGATCAGACGGTCGATCCTCACCACAAACGAGATTAAAGAGTGGGGTATGTGAGTGAGACAAGATAATACGCAGCACAAAAAGGAGAGAGACACAGGATTTTTACATGAAAATCCTTAATCGGGAAAAACCACGGGGAGGAGGAGGAGAATCCACTATATTTCGCAGGTTATAGGAATTGTTTGCCAGAGTCTCAATGTTGGGCTTAGCTGGAAGAAAAATAATCAAAAAATCCCCTATCTCGGTTGAGGAAAAAGTATATTTAATGCTTCTAATCTCTGTGCGTGGAGGCGAATTATACAGAAGTGATCTGACTGCATGATCTACATGTGTTGATTTGTTATAGCGGCCACAATTATGAGCTCTTAATTGTTAGGATTGCATGCAGAAAAATTCGTCTGTCCATAACTGTCTACGCTGGAGGGCGCTACATGTTAAGAAAGTGAGAAAAGATTAGGTTGCGTAACTGTCGGTGGAGATCAGGGATGATATGTTGTCATGGCTGTCTTGCATGAAATTAAAGTCTTTGAAACAGAAATAGCTCCGAGATGACTTGGAGCATCGGAGCTACCAGGACGGAAGTATTCTCGGGACGAAGAGTGACCAGCGTGGGTCAAACTGGCTCTGGGAGGATATGGAGTATGGAGTCTTTGGTTGCTTAGACACGTGGTGTCATCTTGTGAGGGTTATTTTTCACCACTATAATAATCGAGACTGTGATCTCGAGGATGTGATAAGAAGGCCAGTTGTGGCTGAAACTGTATAATTGTATTACAGGGTACTGTAGTAATTACAAAGAAAATGTTGTTGAAATTTAGAAGAAATCTGAATAATTTTCGTGGATCAAAGATTATTGTAACTTGGACCTTTACAATAAACACTATTTAAATAAAAAACAAACGAGACAGTCAAAAAAACACTTGATTGTGATCAAATTTGTAAGCTTACTTTGATATTGAGCATTTACCTGTAAGAAGAACTGATTTCCTTGAGGTAACTAATCGCAGCTCTAGAAATGAAATCTGATAGACAAGAATCTACAATGCACTAGAGCCTCCTCGTCCAACTGCATATTTCAGTACAACTACCTTGTTATGACTTCACTCAGCCACTGGGTTGCCTTCAATATGCAAATCAATTGGTTATGTCAGCTTATCTATATGTTGTGTTGTATCATCTATTTTTCATGAAAGGTGATAGCTTGACAGTTGCGTAACTAGGACTTGTGACACAAATAGATGTTTCTCTATCTCTCACTCGAGGAATCCTGAAGGAAAGAATTTGATTTCCATCAAGCTAAAACAATATGCTAATGGTTTTAGTATACCAAAAACTTCAGTTTCTAGCTAGCCCTATTGGGAGTTTCTAGATTTATTCTTATTTTCAACTCTCTACAGTGAAGCAATGGGTGTTTTACTTAATGTTTCTATACGACCGCTGAGGATAAGAAATCTGAGAGCCACCATTAATAATAATGGAAGTTTTGTAGTGTGTATCTTGTCTTTTCCTATCCTTTATCAACATGAATTGGTGTTCAAGTTTGCATTGTTTAGTTGTCGAGGAAACACAAACGATCTTTTATCAAGCCGTGCTTCGACGTGTCCAAACTATTTGTTAGCCCTAGCCGTACAAGAGAGGAGATAGTTTAAAAGAAAACCAAGGTTTGTGATTATGTAGTTTGTAAAGGACTATTTTTGCAAAAACCTCATTTTTATTACCACAAACAGATCACAACTGTAATTAAAAAATTTGCCAAAGTTAGAAGGTGGAGAGAAGGAGACAAAAGGGAAAGAGAGTAGGGTGGTGAGTGAAAGAAACTCACATCTCTCTTCTTTGTTGGCGAGGTTTACATCTTGTCTAATAAAAAACCCTCCTTAATTCTTCCTTTTCTCTCTTAAAAAAAAAAAAAAAGATTTTTCCATTTTCTTCAAAAATATTCGCCATTAAAGCTTGTCTTTTCTTTTCTGATTGAATATTACACTAAACAAACAAAACCTGTTCTCCATTTCTTCAAGCAATTCCCTGGAAACCAACCCCCTCTCTCTCATCTCTCTTATGAAAACACTCTTCCAACTACTTCTCTCGACCCTCCACCGATTTCTAATCTCTTTTATACCCTAAAATTTCCCCTTTCTCTACAAGTACCCACTTGCCCTTTTTCTCAGATTCCTCTCTCAGCCCGTTCAATTTGAGGAATTTTGGGCTATGGGGAACAGAATAATGAGACTTGGGATTTGGGTATTTTCTGCTTTCCTCTTTTCTACCTTATTTGCAGAGATTGGTGGTGCCCAGGAGGTCCAGAGAAGCCACCGGACTGAGAGAATTTCAGGTGGGTTTTGTTAGTGTTTTCTTTTTTTTTTTTACATTAATTTGCTTAAAGTTGGTTACTTTATGTTAGATTTGATCTGGGCCTGTTAATTGGTGTGTTGTTTATTGATTGAACTGAAATTTTGCAGTTTGGGTCGTTAGAATTCCTTTGCTATGCAAATGGGGGACCTTTAAAAATAGGCTTCTTTGACTTCTTTTGCTTTAAAAAAAATGCCTTTTGAAGTTACTGATAAAAATTCTTTTGGGCTCTGCGGGCAGCTTTTGCTTCTGTTAGTGATGGGTTAATGATGGCTACTTGATTGGGCTCTGGATACTAGAGTTTGGTGGAGTTTGAAATTGCTGGTATTTGATTAGTAGATTGGGTGCTTGTGATGTTCATGTCTAATTGATTTAATTTCTAAGTTTAGAGATGGGCAGGATTTCACATTCAAGTTGGTAGATTGTTGTTAATGGCAACATGATGAACAAGGTTATTGAATAACAATGTAACGCTCATTTATTACTTAGAAATAGATTATATCTTCGTATTCATAATTGATGATTTGGTACTATGTTTGAAAGCAGTACCAAAACATAAATTCTGTTTAATTTGTGGCGCAATCCCTTCTCATCCAAGGTTGTTACAGTCGTGGACTACTGTCTAATAATCTCATGACTCCAGTTGAACCTTTTCTTGTGTCACCGAATCTCTATAACAAACTTAGTTATCTGTGAGTTTTGTTCATCATCCATGATTCTGTTTTAATGTGTTTCTATTTCTTCACATTTGAATTTGGTCATTAGGTTAGTTTTCAGTCAAGACCTGCTTTGAATAATCAGTTGTTCAGCCATTCTTTATGCTTCAAAAATAGCTTGCCGGGTCATATTTGACGAAATAAACTTGTACTCATTGAGGTCCACCTTCCAACAGGGCTTCCATGAAATCTTGGAAGCTTAGGGGTGGTGATCACATCCCTGCAGGTCACCCTTGGCCTAGCTTCTTAGGCTATTAATGTGGGCACTGGGCATGAGGTTGGACCATTGATAGATAAGGTAGAAAGGAAATGAGGCTCTTTGAGGGTAACTTATCAGTAATGAGAATATTCTAGATCAAGAGTAATACCATATTGTTGCTTATATTTGTAGGAAGGATTAGATATTCATATTCAATTTTAGATTGATAATTTTTTGCACCTACGAGTGATTAGATGTCTCCCATGCCTTGATAGATATCAGATCCTTTCTCACAGTTACACGTAGAAATCAGTTAAGAACATACTAAAATGCCACTGTAATACACTCTTATTTGTGCTTCTCCCTCCTTCCTTTTTGAGAAAATAAAATCTACTACTGTTCATTCTGCTTCTTAGAGGTGGCTAGCTTGATATTTTACTTCAGAAATTTCCTTTACTGATAATCTTTTTTGTTTTGCTTTCGAGATTTGTGCTTTCAATACATGGAGTTCAATTTGCTTTTGCTTTATTGTCTAAGTTTCATGCTGCCATGTCTTCTTTTAGTTGCAATCAAATCTCAAGAAGTTTTAAAATCCACACATGGCTTATTCTGGGTGAATTTGTCTTTTAATTAGACGGTTTGGACCCCTAACCGCTAGAACATTATACCAATTTGAACAAGAACTACTAGTTTTTTTCTGAGTCATGTGATTTCTTGTTCTGAAATTACTTTGGGACTTAACTCTCTGAATCTTCCAAATTGTAGGGAGTGCGGGTGATGTCCTTGAAGATGACCCAGTTGGGAGGTTGAAGGTGTTTGTTTATGAGCTTCCGAGCAAATACAACAAGAAGATCCTTCAGAAGGACCCAAGATGCCTCAATCACATGTTTGCTGCTGAGATTTTCATGCATCGGTTCTTATTGTCAAGCCCTGTCCGAACACTTAACCCGGAAGAGGCTGATTGGTTCTACACACCTGTGTACACAACTTGTGACCTAACTCCAAATGGACTCCCTCTGCCCTTCAAATCACCAAGAATGATGAGAAGCGCGATACAACTGGTCTCATCTAATTGGCCTTATTGGAATAGAACTGAAGGGGCAGACCACTTTTTGTTGTTCCACATGACTTTGGGGCATGTTTCCATTATCAGGTAAGGAAGCAAGTCAGCAACCTTCATTGCCATTTATTTACCTCCAAGTGTATAATTGTGTTTGGCTTTTTTGTTCATATATCATATAAGCATTTAGTTTGTTTAGATTTCCTCTGGCATTATGATACAAGTGTCGTGTAATCTTTACTATTATAATGCAGGCCCTTGGTAGTTTTCAATTTGGGCATTGATTTGTTTTCAATGTGGGATCAGGCATATTTTCACCATTTTTAACCTCTTTATTATTTCTTGAGGAAATGGTTTATAATACATATAATGGGACACTAATAATAGGAGAGTTTACTCCATGTATTCCAATATTTTGATGATAAACTCTTTATCTTCATTTCAATTTCACTCGCATTTGCACATGCTCAATAAATCTAGTTGATAGGTCATAGGCGCGCAACTCTTTTACACTTGAACTAATTCCATCCTACATCATATTATGATCAATTTTATTTAGCGGTGGGAGAGGCTGACTATACTGAGAAAGAAGTGGAGTAACATAGGTGAAACAGATGTGATTTATCAAGTTAGTAAAAAATGAGAGAAGGTTTTCATAATGTTATAAATTTCTGGTGGAAGACAGAGATGAAGAAGAAAAAAGATACATTTTGAAGATTAATAGAGATGAGGTCAACTTACTGAAAAACTCATCATTTTATAGCATATTTGTAGAAATTGTTATTGCAATTAGTAAAATTTTGACATTGATTAGATATTAATATTGTCCTCTAGTTCATCAGTTAATATAAAATTTATAGAACTTTTTGCATCTGCCATAAAGAATTTTGATACGCACTGACGTGTAAGCGTGGTTGTAAACATGGATTTCTCCTTTTGTTAACCTTTCCCTTTACTGCCGTACCAATCTCTTCTTGGTTGGATAATAAATGTTTCTATGGTTTACAGGAAGAAAAAGCTATTGAACGGGGGATTCTGCACTTGCTTTCACATGCTACATTGGTTCAAACTTTTGGACAAAGAAATCATGTTTGCTTGAAGGATGGTTCCATAACTATTCCCCCATATGCTCCCCCGCAGAAAATGCAGGCCCACTTGATCCCACCTGACACCCCTCGATCCATCTTTGTCTACTTCAGGGGGTTGTTTTATGATGTAGGAAATGATCCTGAGGGCGGTTATTATGCAAGGTAATACTTTCAAAATCTTCTCGAACGTGAATTATATTGGTCTAATAGGAGTTTAGTTATAGTTGCTTGGGGTTTGATGACATACTGGAAGTCATATGAACTTCAGTCAGAAATTTTTTGCATGGTGAAGCTTGAAAACATATTTAAAATTTCTAATTAAGAAAATTTCCCGGGGATGTCAATTGCTTTGCCTTTTTGGTACATACCCCCTAGACTCGTGATTTGCATGTGGATGATTCAAACATTAAGAACACGAATTTGCATATTAACCATACTTTTGGAGCTTTCACACTTTTAAGTTTTACTAAAAAAAATCCTTTTTATTTAACATATTTTGGATAAGAAAGTTTGTCAATTTACCAGATGCATATTCTTTATTGTTACTTCACCCTCTAAGCTTAACTTCCACATATTTATTGATTATGCTCTTGTAAAAGAATTGCTAAAATAGCTTAATTTTAGTAGATATAATTTGAATAACTTCGAATGGTCATACTGACATTTCTTGTAGGAATCTAATTTTGCATCCGTTCCCATCATTATATGCTCCACATAGTTTACATTCTAAACAACTCGCATATAAAAATTCAAACTTTTAAAGAAAGAGAAAGTGCATTTGTATCGTTAAATCTTATCATCATAGTTTAAAAAAATCTCACAACGAATCGAAGTAATTGATTTTCTTGTATCATATACTGTAAATATTCACATTTTGTTTCCGAAAAATTTTCTGCAGAGGTGCTCGAGCATCAGTATGGGAGAATTTCAAGGACAATCCGCTCTTTGACATCTCGACTGAACACCCAACCACCTACTACGAAGACATGCAGCGAGCTGTCTTCTGCCTGTGCCCTTGGGTTGGGCCCCGTGGAGCCCGAGATTGGTGGAAGCAGTGGTCTTTGGCTGCATTCCGGTGATCATAGCTGACGACATTGTGCTTCCCTTTGCCGATGCAATCCCATGGGAAGATATCGGTGTGTTTGTGGCCGAAAAGGATGTCCCAAACCTGGACACGATCCTCACATCCATATCACCGGACGTTGTACTGAGAAAACAAAGGTTGCTCGCCAACCCATCGATGAAGCAAGCCATGTTGTTCCCGCAGCCAGCTCAACCGGGAGACGCCTTCCACCAGGTTCTGAATGGGCTTGCTCGGAAACTTCCTCACGACGAAAGCCTGTACCTGAGGCCGGGCGAGAAGATTCTGAACTGGACTGCAGGTCCGGTCGGTGATCTGAAACCTTGGTAGTTGATTGAATATCTGTAGCATATGATGATACCTGCATGGTCATAAAATTTAACAGAAGTGTACATTTTCCTTCTCCCAGATGTTTTTGTTACTGATTTTTTGTAGCATTTAGAGACATTTAATGTACGTTTAGCCTGCCATCTTGTGTGGTATACAAATTACATTTGAGAGTTAAAATTTCAATGTTTGCATTGATCTTATTGCCACGATAACGGCATGAAGTCGTGAGATGTGGTTATCATATTAATATTTATCTATCAGTGCACCAAAACTCTAAAAAATATAGTGCGCAGCGAGGATTGAGGATAATATTTTTATATTCTTTTTAGAAAGTTTGGATGTTGCTTTACTTTCTTTTTAAGCAAAAACTGGCCTAAAATTTTGTTAAGGTTACAATTGTAGATTTTGATTACAGAGAAACAAAGATAAACTGTAATGGATTAAAGTCATATATGATTAGAACAATTACGGATTAGAAAGTTATTAAAAAGTAAAGAACATAAAGTGTTAAAGGTCATGTATGATTAGAAAAATTACAGATTAGAAAGTCACACATAAAAGGTACAAAATATAAAATAGAAAGTGGACTTTGTTTGTCAACTTAAGATTTTTAGTCTGTATAAATCTTAACCCATATTTTATCGCGTATAGTTTTATTTTCAACAATTGAGTATTGCTCAAGCGGTATCACACTTCTTTTTCGTGGGAGGTTTGTGCATTCAAATCTCCTCATCTCTGGTGGGTATAAGATTTTTCGAAGTGCACTAAGAGTTGTATTAACGCAATGATTTGATTTAGCGATTTGTAGAGGCTCACTCAAGGCGTATGAAGAAGGCTGTGTATGAAAGCTACTAGCAGTTTCGTGAAGGTTATTGTTACGATTCATTAGCGTGTATTAGGTGTTTCATCCATCTCACGAGAGTGTTAATGCAAGCTATTAAAGTATCTGTCGCTTTATGAAAACTCTGAAGTTAAAGTGAAGGTTGAAGTATTTATATTTGAGGTATTATATTTTATAATACGCCCTTGCAGGTCGACCATTCTTTTTATGTTTCAAAACATGGGATTTTTGCACAACGGTATCTTTGTTCTTTTAAATCTGCCTTCAAATGGGCATCCGATGGGAATTGGATCTGGGTTGTTTTGATACCATATTAAAGTCTATGTCACTACGAAAAAAACTCCATAGTTAAAATGAGAGTTGGGATATTTATATATTAACACAAGCTTACATGTCTTTCTGCAAAATAAAATAAAATAGAATCTACTGCTATAGTTTATCTTTCTTGGAACTATTTTAAATTAAATGAGAAAAGATAGCATTTCTTTTCTTTCTTCACCAAAAGATAAGGGAAAAAGAAATGGTTAATGGAAGAACAGACACAAAAAGAACCCACCAACCACCAGGCACTATGTTGTGTGAGGCCCCATTACATTGCTAATCAAAGCTGAACCATTATGCTTGGTTTTCCAGAGGAATCAGTGCCGATCACCAAGATCAGTGTTCACAATGCCGAGTTAATTTTAAACCAATATGACACGTACAAACAAAGAGAAGAAAGCGAGGAGACACGAAATTTAATGAAGTTCAGAATTGCCTATGTCCTCTGGGTAGAAGAGGGGAGAGATCTTATTAATCAATCAATTACAAGATACAATCAATAAGGGGCAATATCCCTCTTTATATATAACCACATAGTCCATGAAATAAGAAAACAAAAAACTTTAAATTCAGATAAAAAATGAACTCTTAAACACAATCGGACTCGCCCAGAGGCAAAGCGTTGTCGACAACAGCCTGAGATGACCCCTGCTCTCTGAAAAATATTGTCGACATGTCAAAGCTCAAAGCCGTCGATGGCTTTGTTCACATGTTGACATGTATCAGGGTGTCTGTTGTTTCCTCCATATTTTATGCAAACTTCATACTAATACCAAGGAGTTAAAAAACTCTACCATTAAGATTTTACACTCTCCCCACAATTCTTTACCCTGGTGAAGATTTCTCAAATCTAAGCCGAACACAACATAGCAACATGTCGACTCCATCAGGCTGCACCAATTTGGTTGGCTACGTACCCCCTGCCCAGGGGATCAAACCATCCGTAGTTTATCCAAATAAGCTCCACTAAGCTCAAGCAATTGAAACCTAATCTGTAGCAACGAACTCAATTGGCTGAGTCATATGAACCTCATTATGCCGTCATGAAGAACAATAACTTCCAATTTGAGCTTATCTAGCTCATCAATTTGAGTTTCACGTTTCTTCACCCACTTTCGTGGATTCAACTTGATTCTTTTTGCTGAAACTAATTCAATCTGTTCAGTATCCATCATGACTATATGATCTCCACTAAATGTCACATCCGGTGAGATCTCTACTAATACCGAACCAACTGAAGGTGGTGGGTAGCAAAGTCCTCCACCCGCTGTGATATATCTATCTTGGGTCTTCAACCTCCCTACCTGCTGAGAGATAGTAGACTTCAACAATGAAATCTCATTAAACGTGACATGCTCACTCAATTCAATTTTTTCAGAGTCCCATAGCTTGTAGCCTTTCATATTCCTTTCGATTTTGCTTGCGGATTTATCTTGCCATCTTTGGCACTAAAGTAGGTCGGATATTCAAAAAACTCACAGCAAATCATAGTCCTGTGCTGTTCCACCCAACTAAATATCCAATGGAGTTTTACCTCCTATTACAGTCAACGGTAGTCTATTCATGAGATGGCTAGCATATTCCAAAGCCTCGACCAACAAAGACTTATCCAATTGTGCATTGGGCGACAAACACCGAACCTTCTCCAGTAAGGAACGATTCATCTCCTTAGCCATCCCATGTTTACCAGTTTAAGTGAATACCAATCTCATTGTTTTATCCAAATTATAGGAATTGATTCTTGTACTCCCCAATCTTATCAATTTGGAGCACCTTGATCTTCCTCTAGTCTGTTTTTCTATTATATTCCTCCACTTCACCAACATATCTGGGACTTCCTTTGTCTCATAGGGTATACCCAACATCACTTAGATATATCATGAGATAAAATACCGATGGCCTCCAAGTGATGCGTGAAAAACACCTAGAGGGGGGGTGAATAGGTGTAAGTGCTAATCTAGTGAACTAAATGCGCTAAATGCGGAAGCTAATGCAAATTTTGCAACACACTTAATACAACACACAAGTGTAACCAAATTCCCCGTGAAGGGCTCTGAACTAACTCCTCTTGATTCCCCTTGAATGGGTTGAGGTGCTATGTGATGCTCTTGTGGTTAAGTATAAGTGAGGCACACACAAACAACCAAACATATACAAGATATAGCAATATGAAATATGTAAGGTACAATGCAAGTAATGTATGATATGAATAATGAACGATGCTTTGCACAAATAAATGAGAGAGAGAGTTGAGAGACAATGGATCAAACACAAAGGCAAAGATATGTTTCGAGGTTCGAGCACCCAGCTCTACATCCCCGCCTACACCATCGTGTAAGATTTCCAATCCACTATCTCCTACCGAGGGAACCTCTACCGAAGAGGATTTGTTACAACACTAGGAGTAGCAAACTCCTCTCTCAAACACCGCCTCACAACCGAGGGGTAGGCCCGTAGCCAAACAACAACCACAAACACCTCTACCGAAGAGGGTTTACAAACCAAACTCCATCTCTCACTAGAGGGAGCAAACCAACCAACTCAACCTCTACCAAAGAGGGAGCAAACACCAACCCAAACCTCACCAAGAGGGATACAAGAAATCAAGGGGTTTACAACAAGTGGTATATCTCAACCACAAACCTCTTTCCTTTTTCTCTTTTTCCACAAAACAAATGATCCTAATAGATTAGTATAGAAGATATAGCTCAAGTGTGGAAAACAAGTGTTTTAATCAAAGAAAAACTCTTGGGAAAATACCAAATAGATATGGAAATGAAGAACAATAAACTAGTTTCCCAAAAACCTATTTTCTTTGAAAATAACAAAACACTTGAAAACAAATGAATGAATCTTTTTGTCACTTTAAACTCTTTTGAAAACTTCTTTTTAAAACCAGAGAATAGGGAATTTTTGCTCTTCAAAATCTTATCAAAACAGCCCAAGAGTTGGGATATTTATAGCCCCAAAACAAAACTAGCCGTTATGCTGATGTGGCAGTCTGACAGGCTTGGCGGTCGGCCGCCCGGTCGACCGCCAATGGTCAAAAATGTGACCGTTAGGCAAACCCGGTCGACCACCCGGTCGACCCAAATAAACAGAGAGCAGAGCTCTCAGACCCGGTCGACCCGGACAGTCGACCGAGCTTGTGTCTGCCAGACGTGCACAAGTCTGTGCACGTCGATCGACCTCACGGGTCGACTGGCCCTTGGTGCGGTCGACCCATACGGTCGACCGACCTGGCCTGTCAGCACAAACCTGGGTCAGAAACACTGGGTAAAAATATTTTTGAAAAATCTTTTAATACTTCTAAAAATCACCAAAAATAGTTTTTATCATTTTGTATTGATATATAAACATGTGATAAAAGGTTTGGCTCAAATATCAATCAATATGAACTATTTTTGTGTCTTATCATTTTTACCAAAAATCAAAACATGTGTTTTTATCAAACTTGGATTTTTCAAAACATGAATAGGAAAGTCAAAATAAGTTTGTATAAGTCAAGTAAGCATGTATGTATAACTAGAATACATCTATTATACATATAAACTATTTAAACTTGTTTTGATCAATCTATTCATGAAAACAAATATCGGTTAAACTAAAAACCGAAAAAACCATAAAACGTGTGTGTGTTTGTGCACTTGAGCATATCAACTATACATATCTTTACAAATGGATCTAAAACACACTAAACTAAACTAGGATACCTAAGTCTTCTTGACGATCTTCATCTTCAAGTAGACCCGATCCAAAACTCCATCCATGAGCTAGGCAATGTGTGATCTTCAAGCTTAAGCCTTGGAATCACCATGAAAAGCTTCTAAACTCCTTGTTGAAGCTAATCACCAACTAATATCTTGGTTAATGATCTGAAACTTAAACAACACAAGATTATTAGTAAACATAACTACATGAGTTAATCATCATCAAAACTAGGGTGGAAGGCCTTTGGGCCAACAATCTCCCCCTTTTTGATGATGACAAAACTCATGGAGTTATATATGCATGGATTAAAGTTAAGCTTCAAAGAAGCTCCCCCTTAACTCATGCATAAACAAATAAACATAATATGCAATGAATATTAAACATGAATGCATATCTATGCAAAACAATAAAAGGTTCTAGATACCGATGAAATGTTTAAAAACAAAACATGCTCTAGAAACCAATTAAAATTAAACTAAATTAAACTTAATATATGCAAAACATAAACATGCATATATAAACCAAAATCTTTTCCCCTTTTTGTCAATCATCAACAAAGGGGTAAACAATCAAAACAAAACAAAATTTTCTCACCCTTTTTAATACAAAGAATCAATCATCAATAAAGGGTTAAATGCAAAACTAAATCAATACATTTTTCTCCCCCCTTTTGTCTAAAACAAAAACAAAGCCAATTAGGGGTGACAATCAATTAAGATATCAATTGAAAATATGTCAATGAAGCATCTTGATATCAATTGAAAGGAAACAAATAAA
Organism: Agave tequilana; assembly: GCA_038442645.1. Lineage (NCBI taxonomy): Eukaryota > Viridiplantae > Streptophyta > Magnoliopsida > Asparagales > Asparagaceae > Agave > Agave tequilana. The sequence continues at coordinate 41,573 of JAVJIF010018690.1, read as the reverse complement.
AAATATTGATACCAATTTTAAGCAAAACACATGAAAATCTTGATACCAATTTAAATTAAACATAATAAATTTTGAATGTCTAAACAAAAATTTTGATACCAATTGTAAATGTTTTTCATTTTAAATATATGATACCAAATTTAAATTTTCAATCATAAAGTATGGGAGTACAAATACCAATTGAAAGACAAAATCAAATTTTCTCCCCCTTTATGAAATACCAACTAAAACAATGCTCACTTTTATTTTAACAAGCCTACGCATTGTTAAAAAAAAATTGAAACAAACATATATATGTATGAAAAATAGATACCAATTGAAATTGATATACTTGGAAGTGAAAGCATACATACATAGAAAATATATGAGTATACAAGAAATGTCAAGATTGATACCAATTGAAAGAATTCAATGATACCAATTGAAATAACAATAAGATCAAATGTATATCTCATATAACTACCTCCCAATCATGGTTCAAGTTTTAAATGATTTTCATTTTAAGGCATACATGAACATGATCTCCCATCCAACCTCCCATCGAAGGTAGGGGTTTTCAAAAATAGATTTGAAAATAGAGTACGTTTGAAAATCTCTACCATAAGAAGAATACGAACTAGTTAAATGGAAAATCTTTTAAACTAGTACGAAATCCTTCAAGTAAGGAATAAATTAAAAATAATTTTCATAAAAACACATGTAAATCACATAGCACTTAAAACACTCAATATTCAATAAAGTCCATACAAGCTCATGAAAACATACTCATGAGAAATATTTTAAAAATGGTGAGTGTACAAGTAATGTATGACATGACATTATGAAATTTTCAATTAAGCTCAAAATTCCTTGAAACAATGAAGATCATCAAAATTATTTAATCTTCAAGGTATATGTATGTCTTATACAAACTAAAGCATACATACATATCCAAAACACAAAGAGTCCACAAAATATATGCATTAATGCACGTGGCTCAAAAGGATGTATATGTATAACAATAATTTGGATAAAATAAAACATATACATGAAGTTAAACAAAAACACATGAGAACATAAGAAGCTAAATTTTCATTAAAACAAATTTTCATATCAAGGCATATGTATGTTTTGTCAAACATGAAGTATACATACATATCCCTAAACACAATTGAGTCCATATATATAGATTTGCATGAAAGGCAAATGACTCAAGGGGTATACATGTATATCTTAAAGTTTGGCAAAATTACACATATACATGAAATGAAAACTCATACACATAAAAATAAATCCAAAATTAGGAATACAAGTTTAAAATGTATGAATCATTAAAACTAGACTATACTAGCACATCTAATGAGTTCAAATACGCAATCAAGCCCAAACATATATAGATTTATTTGTTGCCCACTATATGCACAAGTATAAATCCTAGTCTTAATGAAAACTAACATCTAAACACATATTCAAATCATGAAACATAAAACACGATAAAAATCAAAATGATAAATATAAACATGATTATTATGAATATCCACATGTTATTAGATTTATGATGTACATGATAGCTAATCAAATACGAGAACACAAAATAATAATCCATATTAAACATGGGTGTCTCAAATACTATACATGTATGTCAAGAATCTAATTATCATGGCATTATCATAATAATCTACAAACAATAAAACATGCTATAAATGATAAACATGGAAGCATGCAAACATAAATAAGGAGTTAGAGATTCGATACCAAAACCAATGAGGGCACCGCTCTAGTTCTCCAAACCAAGGTGGTCTTCCCACCAAACTTTCCTTGAAAGTGATGCATCCAATTGATTTCCATGAAGCTCGGAATGCATCCACTCCAAGGTACGGCTACTCTCACGTCATGTGAGAGCCCACACCTACATCAAAAACTCGAGGGGTGGTCTTTGGTACCCATATCTTATTGGGTCCATGGGGGTTAGTATCGTCTCTAACCCAAACAAACTTCCTTGCTAAATTTGAAACATTTAATCTATCATAACAAAATTTAGCAATGTGGCCCATACGTCCACAATGTGTACAAGTGTACACATGAGCATACATAGTGTGATGGTGTCCGTGAGGAGCATGTGTATGCCGTGGAGGGTGTGCATGCATAAAGGATGGAACTTGTTTCTTTCGAACCAAGGTTTCCAACCGTGAGTGGTTCATGGCACATTGGCTTATAGTGGAGCCCAAACAATCCATTTTCTTCTTAATTAAATTTATATCATTTTCAATCAAAGAAGAAGTGGAGCATGCAATGGGTGAAGTGTGTGATACTACCCTAGCATGGCAAACATGGGAAACAATATCATTTTTCAAAGATTTATTTTTATTTAAACAAATTTCTAATTCTTTTGAAATAAAATCAATTTCTCTTTTCAAAGAATCATTTTCTTTAAAACAAACTCAACTTTGAAGACAAACTTTCATTCTTCTTCAAAAGTGTTTCACAATCATTTTTAAATTTTAAAAAGTCATTTTCTTTAAGTGCAAAATCAAGTTGAGATTTTAATGAATCCCTCTCATTAGCAATCTCCTCTTTCTCTTGCAAAACAATATCAAGTCTAGCAATCAAATTTTTATTTTCATTATTAATGCCTAGACTTTTCTTTTTCAAAACATTATATTTTTCTATTAGTTTTTCACACACAATATATAGTTCTTCATTTAAAGCATGGGGATCAATATTATCATCACATGAAGAACTAGTACTATCATTACTATCTAGTTGAGATTCCGAAAGTACCTCAAGGGAGTCATTCCCTTGGACCATATAGCATTGTGAGTCAGATTCTCCACTAGACTCCTCTTCTTGTTGGATAGGCGTTTGAAGCTTGGAGGTGGTGGTTGTTGTCAACTTGTTCCACACTGTAAAAGCGGAATCAAGGTTAGAAACACTCAAGAGATAATCTTTAGATAAAGTGCTTCTAATGGCCTCAAGGGCTTGTGCATTGGCCCCTATATGATTGCGATTTCCAAGATAGCATTTCTTGGTAGCCGCAAGGAAAACATGTAAGCCTAGGGTCTTCAAATAGCTACTCATCATAACCTTCCAAATCTCAAGTCTAGAAATGTCAACATAGGAGGGTTATCCATGAGGGCAAACTAAATGTGTGCAAATAAACAAATGCAAACAAGATTAGCCTAAAATGAGGATCTCACTCCTAGGATGTTAAGCCTAATATCAGGAGCACTAGCTCTGATACTAATTGAAAAACACCTAGAGGGGGGGTGAATAGGTGTAAGTGCTAATCTAGTGAACTAAATGCGCTAAATGCGGAAGCTAATGCAAATTTTGCAACACACTTAATACAACACACAAGTGTAGCCGAATTCCCCGTGAAGGGCTCTGGACTAACTCCTCTTGATTCCCCTTGAATGGGTTGAGGTGTTATGTGAAGCTCTTGTGGTTAAGTATAAGTGAGGCACACACAAACAACCAAGCATATACAAGATATAGCAATATGAAATATGCAAGGCACAATGCAAGCAATGTATGATATGAATAATGAACGATGCTTTGCACAAATAAATGAGAGAGAGAGTTGAGAGACAATGGATCAAACGCAAAGGCAAAGATATGTTTCAAGGTTCGAGCACCCAGCTCTACATCCCCGCCTACACCACCGTGTAGGATTTTCAATCCACTATCTCCCACCGAGGGAACCTCTACCGAAGAGGATTTGTTACAACACTATGAGTACCAAACTCCTCTCTCAAACACCGCCTCACAATCGAGGGGTAGGCCCGTAGCCAAAAAACAACCACAAACACCTCTACCGAAGAGGGTTTACAAACCAAACTCCACCTCTCACTAGAGGGAGCAAACCAACCAACTCAACCTCTACCAAAGAGGGAGCAAACACCAACCCAAACCTCACCAAGAGGGATACAAGAAATCAAGGGGTTTACAACAAGTGGTATATCTCAACCACAAACCTCTTTCCTTTTTCTCTTTTTCCACAAAACAAATGATCCTAATAGATTAGGATAGAAGATATAGCTCAAGTGTGGAAAAACAAGTGTTTTAATCAAAGAAAAACTCTTGGGAAAATACCAAATAGATATGGAAATGAAGAACAATAAACTAGTTTCCCAAAAACCTATTTTCTTTGAAAATAACAAAACACTTGAAAACAAATGAATGAATCTTTTTGTCACTTTAAACTCTTTTGAAAACTTCTTTTAAAACCAGAGAATAGGGAATTTTTGCTCTTCAAAATCTTATCAAAACAACCCAAGAGTTGGGGTATTTATAGCCCCAAAATAAAACTAGCCGTTAGGCTGATGTGGCAGCCTGACACGCTTGGCGGTCGGCCGTCCGGTCGACTGCCAACGGTCAAAAATGTGACCGTTGGGCAAACCCGGTCGACCCAAATAAACAGAGAGCAGAGCTCTCAGACCCGGTCGACCCGGACAATCGACCGAGCTTGTGTCTGCCAGACGTGCACAAGTCTGTGCACGTCGGTCGACCTCACGGGTCGACCGGCCCTTGGTGCGGTCGACCCATACGGTCGACCGACCTGGCCTGTCAGCACAAACCTGGGTCAGAAACACTGGGTAAAAATATTTTGAAAAATCTTTTAACACTTCTAAAAATCACCAAAAATAGTTTTTATCATTTTGTATTGATATATAAATATGTGATAAAAGGTTTGGCTCAAATATCAATCAATATGAACTATTTTTGTGTCTTATCATTTTTACCAAAACCCAAAACATGTATTTTTATCAAACTTGGATTTTTCAAAACATGAATAGGAAAGTCAAAATAAGTTTGTATAAGTCAAGTAAGCATGTATGTATAACTAGAATACATCTATTATACATATAAACTATTTAAACTTATTTTGATCAATCTATTCATGAAAACAAATATCGGTTAAACTAAAAACCGAAAAACCATAAAACGTGTGTGTGTTTGTGCACTTGAGCATATCAACTATACATATCTTTACAAATGGATCTAAAACACACTAAACTAAACTAGGGTACCTAAGTCTTCTTGACGATCTTCATCTTCAAGTAGACCCGATCCAAAACTCCATCCATGAGCTAGGCAATGTGTGATCTTCAAGCTTAAGCCTTGGAATCACCATGAAAAGCTTCTAAACTCCTTGTTGAAGCTAATCATCAACTAATATCTTGGTTAATGATCTGAAACTTAAACAACACAAGATTATTAGTAAACATAACTACATGAGTTAATCATCATCAAAACTAGGGTGGAAGCCTTTGGGCCAACAATGCGGTCTTAGTAGGACCCCAAACATTAATGTGAACATAGTCAAGAAGACCTTCAGAGCAGTGAGTTGAGATGACAAATTTCACCTTCGTCTTCTTGTCCAGAGCACTATGTCCACCACTTTTCAATTTGCAGGTAGATGCACCTTCCAATAATGCTTGATTTGAAAACGTTTTCAAGGAGTTCAAACCAATTTGTCCGAGCCTTATATGCCATAACTGGTAGAGTTGTCTTCTAAATATTCTGAAGCTGTCAAATTCCTGTAACTGCACTACCCTTCAAGTAGTATAAGTTGTTGCATCAAATAACCTTGAGAATTTACAAATGAGCCACAGGATATCTTGAGAACGCCTTCTCCAAGAGTTTCTCTTAGGCTTTGCGCTTTCAAAGCTCCAACCTATATCAAATTCTTTTGCAACTAAGGCACATACTTCACATCTTTCAGCTCTCTTATCATCCCATCAAACAACTTGATATGAACTGTACTTATCCCTTCAATTTGGCATGTATGTCCGTTACCGAACGACCCTAAGCCTCCATCTAGTTTTTCAAAACTAGCAAACTACTCTCATTTGGGACAAACGTGATAGGTCCCGTATTTCAAAATCTACTCAGATTCCTCTGAACAGGAACCAATAGGGAGTGATAAAAAGTAAATAACCAGATGAGTCAGAATCATTACCATGTGTCTGTGTGATGTTGGCCTCTAATTTAGACTTCTTCTTCGGCTTGATCTTTAGACAATCAATTTTCCACTGTCCTTCTTCTCTGCAGAAAGCACACTGGTCTTCTTCAAATCTTCACGGCCACCAATTTTGGACTTCCCAAACTCTCCCTTGCCCTTTCGATGATTGGAACTCATCCCTCTTGCAGTCATTACCTCTGTTGTTATGTTTATGAAAGAAGATTGCTTGTTCTTATTTCTTACTTCGTAATTCACAAGAGCAGCTGACACATCACTATAATTAAGTGTTTATTTACTGTTGATTAAGGTTAGGGCGAAAATCTCATACTCTTCATCAGGAAGAGAATTCAGAAGAATCATCGCCTTTTCCTCTTCTTCGATTGCTGCATCCATATTAACTAGATCTACAAGAAGTTTTGTGTCGTTATTCATGTAATCATCAAAGGAAAGTTCTCTTTTCAGCTGGAAGCGGTAAAACCTCCTCTTCAGATGCAATCGAGTTTCGATACTCTTCGTCAGATACATCTTTACAAGGATCTCCCACATTTTTCTTGTAAAAGTCCCATACAATACATGATACTTGATATCTTGTGTCAAACAAGACTTGATGATGCCACACGTCCGATTCATCTTATCCCAATATTTTTCAGAAATCTCCTCCGACTTTTCTTCCAAATATAGAGAGTCTTTTAGGTTTGATGTCGTCAGGATATTCATTACCTCACATCTCCACATCTCAAAATTGTTCGTGCCATCGAACTTTACAACATCAATCTTTACCATCGACTAATTAATCTCAGCCATATCTCCTCCAGAAAATGATGCCAAACACAATGCGATAAACCAATGACAAACATGATTAGATTCAAACTAGATAAAAATAGAATTTTTACCTCAAAGTGAAACCTTAGAAGAGTTTCTGAAGTAATCTACTCCACCAAATTCGATCCACGGGCAATTCAAAAAGCTATTCTGATATCGACACATGATCCCATAAGTAGTCCCAACGTTATACCAAGATCGACGTACAATCTCTGTCAAATAAACCTCGATCCTCTTGAAATCGACATACGATCTCATACCACTTATTGCATTTTCCAGAGGAATCCAAACGATGAGCCGATCACCAAGATCAACATTCACAATGCCTAGCCAATCTCAAACCAATACGACAAGAACAAACAAAGGGAAGAAAGCGAGAACATACGAATTTAACGAGGTTCGACAATTGCCTATGTCTTCGGGCAGAAGGGGAGAGTTCTTATCAATCAATCAATTACATGATACAATCAATAGGGGCAATACCCTTCTTTATATTTAGCCACATAGTCCATGAAAAATAAGGAAAGCGAAAATTTTGTATTCGGATCAGAAACGAACTCTAAACACACTTGGACTCGCCCAGAGGCAAAGTGCTATTGACAACCCAAGAAGTCTGTCGACAGCCTGAGACGACCACTGCTCTCTGGAATATGCTGTTGATAAAACACAACTTAGAACTACCGACAACTCTATTCACCTGTTGATATGTATCAGAGTATCTGCCATGTTGCTTTCTCCATACTTTATGCAAACTCCGTATTAACACTAAGGAGCTAAAAAACTCTACCATTAAGATTTTACCCTCTCTCCCCACACGTTACACACTTACACTCATGAGTCACACCGTGGGTTAAATGACTTTGGGCAAGTAGTACTAAAATACTCTCACCTTTGGGTAGTTTCGAGAAACACTTTCAACTTTGTACCGGTTCAAGTTGCTACTCCCAGCCGAAAACAGATATTGCCACCCCAAGGAATAATGAAGGCACCCCTTAGATTAAGGCACCTATTATTTTGATAAAGGCACCCCTCCAACTTTTAAATATGGCGAAAATGCCCTCCTTCTCTCTCTCCTCCTCCACTTCTTATTCATCAGCGACCCCCTCCACCCTCCTTCCTGGCGACTCCCTCCTCCTCTCCCCCCGGCGACCCCTCCCCTCACCCCGGTGAACCCCCGACCTTCTCTCCCCCTCACCCCCAGTGAACCCCCAACCCCCTCCCTGGCGACCCCCTCCCTTTACCCCGACGACCCCTGACTCCCACCCCGATGAACCCCCGACCCCCTCCCCCTTCCCAGCGAACCTCTCCCCCTCCCCTGACGACCCCCCTCTTCCCGATCTTCCTCGACAAAGCCCCTCCCCCCTCACTGTTTGGCTCGCCGCTGTTCGCTGGGAAAAAGAAGGAGAAGAAAGAAGAGGGAGAGAAGAAGGAAAAGTGGCATTTTAGTCTTTTCCACGAGGGTAGCAGCGCCCAAAAATATAATGACACACTTGTAATTATTTGTGGGGCGCCTTCCTCATTTTTGGGTGGCAATATCCGCTCCCCTCTCAACCCAACAGCGTTAACAACTGTTAATCTAATGACCAAAATACCCTTCCCTTGTTTGTATTGACTCTTCTTAATCTTTTTTTAATTCATTAAGTGACATTAAATTAACCTAATTTACTGCAAGAGGGGGGAGAGCTTGAGAGAAATAGAGAGAATGAGGGAAATGTTGGATCCCTACATGTTCGACGACGGGACGACGATGAAGTTGTTGATTGTTTCTTGGGCTTTTGTCGGCGATAAACGACAACAAAATAGGTCAACCAATAGTTTGTAGTAAGAAAATTTGGGTTTCCTAAAATATTGAAAGCAGAATTTGAATATTACACCTAAATTTGAGCAATTTATTTTGGATAATACATCTTCACATCAATTTTAGGTTTTGTTTTAAGAAGGAAATTCGGGGTTATTTTGTATTGTTTAATGAATTTCTAGTCGACAATTATGTATTTGGAAGGATTAGAGAAAATTCCCAATTCAAGCAAGCCCAATACAATAAATTAAAGAGATTAAGACAAATTAGAGTAAGAAACAATTTGGGACAATCAAATTTCTCATACTTAAAAGAATTTCTGCGATCAGGCGTGTATGTGTTTAATGGGAGAAGAAAGGAGGAAGGAAAAAGATGGGATAAGAGAGACAAAAAATAACGAAATTTACTTAATTTAGAATGGGAGGGAGGAAATATGAGGCTAGGGAAAATTTAATTCATATTCAATCAATTGTAAGTCACATAAGAGTAAAAATCCTAACGATTCATTAACAGACGGTAACGTCCTGATATTTTTGGGTATTAATTTGAATCGATTTGAGGTTAAAGGTATTTTCTTGAAACTACCATAAAAAATGCGATGCTAAAATTCAATAAAGTACAATAAACTCTCGGTTGTTTTGAAAAAATACCATGAATTTTTAAAATTATAAATTGCTCGCACGAACTTTCGTCAAAATTTCAAGAAAATATCATCCATCATCTTCATGTTAAGTTGACAATCACATGTATATCATGTGACTATTTAATAATGAAAATACCCTTCATTTTACATCAATATCCACTATCAAATTTTACTAAAAAAAGAAAAAAGAAAAAAGAAAAAAAAGAGCTTATCTCCCCTCTCTCTTCAATCTCTCTCTCTCATCAGTCTCTCTTTCTCGCCCATCTCTGTCTCATCTTTTTCTTATCATGCTCTCCCCTCGTATCTCTTATCTGATCTACCTTTCTTTTTTATTTTTTTATTTTGTGTGTTGTGCCTATTTTTAATTTTTTAATTTTATGAGTTCTGATGAGGGTAAAATTGTCTTTTTATTTTTCCTGTTAGTAGCTGTTTGATATAGTATACGGTAGTTTCTTGAAAGTGTCAAAGTTCACGATAGTGCTTTGAAAGTTCATATTTATTTTTTTCAAATGACTAAAAGTTTATAATATTTTAGTGAATTTTAGCATGACAGTAATCCAGTATTTTTAAATTGTGCCTTGGTGGCCCCTCGCTTTTGAAAAGTCAGGACATTCCAGCAAATTTTAACAAGTCAGGGGTATTTTCACTTCACAGAGCCGTTTTAAAATAAGAGCGGATATTAGAACCTACCAAATTGATAAAAGCACCCATCTGATTAATATACTCACAAAATTGATAAAGACACCCTTTACTTTTCTTAAAATTTCCAACAATACTTTTTCTTTCTTCTTCCTCCCCTGCCCACATTGTTGTCCCTTGCCCTCATTCCCATCGCCGTCCCCTACCCTCATCCCCCTCGACGGCGAGCAGGAAGGGGTTGAGGGTGATGAGAGGAAGGGCGGGCATCCTCTCCCCTCCATTCTCTGCCTCCTGGGAGAAGGGAGGTGGAGAAGTAAGGGGAGAGGATGCCTGTCCAGGAGGGAGGCAGAGAAGGGAGGGGAGAGGATGCCTGCCCCTTCCCCTCATAGCCATCAACCGCCGGGGAAAGTGGTGGGGGAGGGGGGATTGGGGGAGGAGGGAAAAGAGGGGAGGACCGCTAGACCGTTGCCGTTCACTGTCTAACGCCGCTCGCTGTGAAAGGAGGAGGAAAAAGGAGAGGGCATTTTAGACGTTTACTAAGTGACTAAATTTGTCCAAAAAAATTAATGACATTTCCGTAGCTATTAAGTGAGGGCTTTTATCAATTTGATCAGTGCTAATATCCGCTCTTTTTCAAAATGGGAGCAGATATTGCCACCCCAAGAAATGAGAACCCCCTCCCCCAAAAAAAAAAGTGTGTCATTATTTTTTTGACCATTTTGACCCTTGTTAAAAAAGTCCAAAATGTCCCTTCCTTCTTCCTCCGTCCTCCAACCTCCCTCCTCCTTCAACTCCGGCGACCTCCACTCCCGGCGCACCCTCTCCCCCTCCCCGTCCTCCCCGCTCCCCCGCCTCTCCCCTCCCCCCTCCCCTCATCGATCTCCCACCTTCCCCGATCTCCCTTTCCCTCCCCCGGCCTCTCCCCACCCACCCTCTGCGGATCACCCCTCCCCCCAATCTCTGCCCATGGTCTGTTCGGTCAGATCCGACCGAACACATAGGGGGCAGATATCGAGGGGAGGAGGGGGGAGGAGAGATCCGATGGGAGGCCGGGAGGGGGAGGGGGAGGGGGAGATGGGAGGAGGAGGAGGGGGAGGGGGTTCGCCGGAGGGGGTGATCGCTGGCGAGAGGAGGCATGGGAGGGAGAGAAGGAGGAGGAGAGGACATTTTCAAAGTTTTTGAATTTGTTTGGGGGGTGTTTATCAAATTTTGGGGTAGCTTAGTTCTAGGGATGTCTTCATCCCTATTTTGGGGTGGCAATCTCCACTCGCTTTCAAAAATACGCTGTATTCTTCCTTGTATCCACCTACCATTAACCCACTTCCTCAATTTTACCACTTTGCCCTCCCACTGCACGCCTTGCCACGTGCACCCCGAGGTTCAAAATCCCAACAACCCCAACTGCCGCTTCTCCTCAAATCTCACTCTAAAGCGATCTCTCCCCCAACAGAATAAATCCCTAAAATCTCTCTCTCTCTCTCTAATGGCGTCCATTTCGAAGATCGCAAACCCTAGCTTCGCTCCCGCTGCTTCCTTCTCATCGTCGACTCTTCGATCGGAACCAAAGCTCTCGGTCGACTTCAGAACCAAGGGAGCTTCGATTCAAAGGCGAGTCTCGCCGTTTAGTCTTTCGATTCGGAGAGATCGCGTGGAGAGGAGCTCACTGGTGTATGCTTCTCTAATTTTACTTTCTATTTGGTTGTAGAATTTTGATGATTTTTTGATCGGATGTTATGTAAGGGTTTCTGATTAACAATCGTGCCGAGGGTTTGAAATTTAGGTCACAATTAGTGCAATTTTTTTCATTTTTATGGAGATATTCGTAGAAATTGCTTTGAGTTCGGCGTGAGTGGTTAGTAATTTCTTCTAGCACTTTAATTACTTATGTTGAATTGGTTGTTCTTTCTGATGGTAGATTTAGTTCATGTTTAGGTTCTGTTTAATTGCACAGAAGGTAGTTGGAAAGAAAAGAAATTTTGGAAGAAAAATAAATGTTCATTTGCTTTCATTTTCACTTTCATTAATGGGGAAAATTAAGTGGCAGCGGCGTGAAGGAAAAACCAACTTGAGTGTTTTCTTTAGTTTTTTCTCTTACACTTTTTATTGTAAGCAATAAAATAGGGCAATACATGAATGTTGATGGGTAGCACAATTTAGTAGCTTATGAGTTGTATTTTTGATAGCCATTTTAGCTTTTGTTAGTTCTTGGGTTTTCTATTGCTTGCAGTTGTTCTTTATTTTGCCTTATTTGAGACATTTTTTGTATAAAATCTTTTTATATGTATTATGATGGGAGCTTTGGCCCATTTTGATTGTCTTAGTCGAAAATTTGATGAGCAGCGATGTTGATGGTTGGGTGAATTTAAAGAGTGATGTAACATTTCTACCCACTCACGCCAGTGGTTGGAAACAACTAAAATTTGATAGACAGGCTGGTAATTTCTTGATAGCTCCAAAGAATGGCTATGATATTACATGACCGTGGATGGAAAGAAAATAAATGGGACTGAAGGATATTTTCTCTCAATTGTTCAAACATTACACACCTATATGAAATTGAGGAACATGCCTTCCAAAAACTTACAAAAAGGAGTAGTGCTGAACTGTGTCACACTTCTATAGTAACACTCCTTCTGTAATATATATTATTGAGTTATATGTTTGCCAAGTAATATATACAATCGAGCAACACTTATTTTTTGTATAGTAACTTATCCAAGGAAGGACAATTGAGAGTTACTCCATTCATAATACAGAAAGAGATTTGTGCAGATTTGCGCAGTAACACTCCTCCACAACTTATGATGGGTTACATCGTGAGTTTGCCTGGTGTAAAGGGCAAGTGCTGAAGCCATGAGATTGGTGAAGAAATCAGCTGGTTTTGAGTCATTCTTGAAACCATTTATACACAAGGCTTGTTCTTGTTTGGAAGCTATAGTCATTAGTAAAGGATGCCGGTATGTCTGAGGAAATTGCAGTACTTAATAGAACTCATACTTGGAACTTCATTTTTTTGCACAACCCAACCAAACCAAAAGAAGAAAAGGTGCCCTCCGTGGTCTTTGGTTTAATAGGTGTACTTTCAATGCCATTTTAGGGGTAGAATCCAGGTCTCCGCCCAGGTCAAACTCCACTTCTACGCTGTGAGAAGAAGTCTGTTTGTTGATAGATTAGCGAGCTGAGTGTGTGGTAGGTGATGATTTTTTTGAAGATTATTGTATTATTATCTGCCACCGTAATCTATTTCAGTTTGTTCCTCTTTTCTTCAGGGAATTGTATATGCAGTTTTTTGCAGAGAATTTTATCTTATGTTTGATTGACTTTATTGTGTAGTGTGCGGGCTTCCAAACATGATGGAAATGGTGTTTCCACTAGGAAAACAACACTCCATGATCTTTATGAGCAGCAAGGGCAATCTCCATGGTATGACAATCTATGCCGCCCTGTGACAGATTTGTTGCCTTTGATTGCTAGTGGGGTCAGAGGAGTCACTAGCAACCCAACGGTAACATTCTTTTGTATTTTGTGTTTTCAGACTTCTTTTAAATCATAATATTGTAGTTTTCTTTTAACATAAAATATGATGCATTTAGATCCTGCACTCTTACTCTTTTTTTTATTTTAAAGATTTGGTATCTTCCTTATTTTACTCCATATGAACAGATTTTTCAGAAGGCAATCTCATCATCGAGTGCCTACGATGAACAATTTTGGTAATTTCTTCTCATTTGATGAAATTTAAGTTTCTTTCTTTAATTCAGTTCCAAATTCCAAATAACAATAAGTTTGTTATAAAGTGCTATTTTGGATCCCTGACCCCAGATTAGTATAGCACATACCAAAATTGTCCTCAGGTTAATACATTAAACATCCTTTAATTGTTTGATTCTGATGGCTCGGTGGCAGTTGGATCAATCCATACTTTTATGTTCTTAGTTCTTACTACGTGATGATGTTATTGAACTCTTTTATTAATAGAAATTATTTCAAATTGTTATCCTTTTCTCTTTGTTTTCTTTGATTCCAGAAAAAACACAATCTTGAAGTTAACTAATGTGATGAATTTTGATTGCTTGTGAATGTGGAGAAAAATAGCAATTGATACATCAGGGATCTTTGTGGTTCATTACATGTGTTCTATTTGTCCAAAAATGCACATAACCATTATTACCTTAGGGAGATATTTTTCAAGGTAAAGATACAAAAATGTTACTTAGCTTTGTAATAAAAAAACATGAAATGATAAGTAAGCACATGGAGTGTTGAAATGGACATTTGATATTATTAGACATTGATACTAATGGACATTGATACTAATACATGCTGACATGTATCTCGTGTTAACATATCTTGCCGGCATTCAACTAAATTTATTTCATCACACTGGCTTTTGTTAAACTTGAATATTGGAATTTCAGGCAGCTTGTGTCAGCTGGAAAGGACGCAGAAAGTGCATATTGGGAGCTTGTGATAAAAGATATTCAGGATGCATGCAAACTTTTTGAACCCATCTATGATCAAACCGATGGAAGTGATGGCTATGTCTCTGTTGAAGTATCTCCTAGACTTGCAAACGACACAAATGGAACAGTTGAAGCTGCAAAATGGCTTCATAAATTGGTCAATCGCCCCAATGTCTACATAAAGATTCCAGCTACTGCTGAATGCATTCCTTCTATCAAAGAGGTTATTTCACTGGGTATAAGTGTCAATGTAACGGTAAGCTCAAAGGACTGGAGTTTGCTAACCTGTCTTCTTGTCTGATAATATTCATTCTTTACCATCTTAATGCACTGCTTTTTATATCTAGATATAGTTGAATGTTATGAAATATTTCTCTCTTATTTTCCTACTTTGCATTACATCACATTTTATGTTTTCATAAACACCGTTTAATGTGATGAATCTCGTGATATTTTCGCTCGATAGACTTCTGGCTTTTCTTGGAGCAAAGGCTGTACTTGGACGTGAATATGATCTGGGCACCAGACGTCTTGCACGGTAAATGAGGCTCCACGGCTGTAGTTCAGTGGCCTTGTGAATGCTGCCTTTCTCATACATGGAAAGTGCATTAAACACTGTAGGTTGCTTAGTCTGCCAGGGTATAGTCAGTGTATTGCACACTTCTGCTGCCATGAACCATCTTTAGCACCATAGCACATCTTTCTGTTATCATTATAGAATATATTTCTTCATTTATCTATTTCATGTCATTCCCATTCTCACATGTACAAGACCTCTGTATTTATTGTGATACTTGTAAATGTGTAAGTGCGATTCCATTATTCCTTTTAAGTTTTTTCTGTGCTTAGAGATGACTTGATTTCCTACAGCCAACTTATCATATTTTCTCTGTCTAGTTTCCTTTTGAAGTTGGGGAAATTGGATGGTTGCTCCTTAGTTGTATGAGCTTAAACTGCATAACTGAGAAGGGTAGGTCTTCTACCCGCCAACTAGATGTCAAAGTCTTATGAGGTCTCTTCTGGTTGCTGTGGCCTGAAACTTGACAATAATTCAAGAGGGTTGACTTTATGTTCACAGCCGATGTAAAGCTTTCTCAATTCTTTTATAAAAATTTCTAAGCTTGTGTGTGTTTTGTTCATTGGAAAAAAGGATTGGAGTATTTTATTGCAAAATTTGTTGGATCTTAATGGTGCTCTGGATAATTAATTTTCTTATTCTGATTGTCTAAGACTCTAAATATCATCTCCAGAAAGGTAATGTAATCAAATTAATTGTATTTATATTGTTTTATCTACTTCTGAGGTTCTTTCATTTCCTATAGCTCCGGAACATATTTAATTCTTGCTCTCCATTTAGTTCTATATATAAGGCCTGTTAGGTTGTCGTAAGTGACCGTAAGTCGTAAACTTTTTTACACTTATAAGTGAGTTACATGTAAATAAATTTTACGATGTTTGGTTGTAATGTAAAATTGTAAGCGGTAAAATATATTGTGTTTTATGGTGTTTGGCAGTGTTCTAAATATCTGTTTCATTATTCAGGCGGTCACTGAATAATGATTAATTGGGGATTAATCAAAATTGAATATTTTAATATATTTAATTATATTTATACACAACTACATATAAATTATACAGTTAATTTTTTGAAAATGCTTGAATATTACGCAAGATAATATCTAGATGTGAAGTTATTAACCATGATATGATGAACAACAAGACAATATGAATAAATAGTAAAAAAGAAATAAGAGAATTAATCTCTTCGCATTAGTAATTTTAAGATTCAAAATTTCGCAACATAAATATAAATCAAAGAACTTACTTGCAAAATAAGATAAATAAAAAAATTAGTCAATTTATCAATCAAAATAATAAGCTTTAAAGAATGATGGAGAAAGATTGCTAAATAAGTTAATTTGAAAAATAATCAAAAACAATAAAATATAAGTATCGCTTTATGCAAAATTTTCAATAATAAAATGTCATATTTCATTTACTATTTAATAAATAACATATTAATTGGGCGTTTGATCATTTTGGACCCGATTAAGTGCCCGATTAATCGTTTTGGACTCAACTAAGCTCTTGAGCGCATAATCAGAACACTGAATGTAATATTACACGGGTTGGCAACGATTAGGATTAATCGGTCGATCAATCGACCGATTAATCCGATTTTTAGAACACTAGTGTTTGGCTTTCGTAATGTGTAAGTCGTATGTGAAAAAATTGACCACAAAATTCACTGTTGGTGATTTAAAAATATTAAAAATGTCAATAAATACTAAAAATAGTAAATATTAAGAATATTAAATATTAAATAATTTAAAATTAAGTAAATATATTTAAAATACAATCTATTGAATCTTAAAAATAAAAATAGTAAATATTCAAAATACTAAAAATTAAATTTATTAAATATTAAGTAGTTAAAAATTTAATCTTATAATCAAAACATATTAAATTTATATTAAATATTACTAATCTATAAACAAAGTAATAATTAAAATTAAGTGGAATACATTATAAAACTATTAATCTAGTAATAAAAATTCTAATATTAAAAATTATTAAATTACTAATAAAAACTTTAATCTAATAATTATATTTAATATAATAATTTAAAAAATTCTCATAATTTAAAAAGATTAATCTAATAATAAAAAAATTTAATCTAATTACAATTAATTGACTGCAATACATATTTGCATGACCATAAAATTAACTGTTTGTAATGCAAGTGGGCTGCAACTGAGATTTGCATGACCACAAAATAAACTGTTTGTGTTGCAAGTTGATCGTAAGTGTGATGCAAGTGCATTTTACGTCTTATGCCCAAACAAACACCATAAGTCGTAAGTCACAACGGGCTTTTACGATGAAATAAACACGCCCTGGAAGTAAACTACTTAACTTTTTAATGTTGAAGAAAGTTATGTCATGTCCTATGGAAGAAATGCACATGGATTTGTAGAGATGCTTTCTATTCTGTTTTTTGAAATATTGCCAGCACCAATTTCCCTCATTCGGCTCTCCATTACATATTTTAGAGGCGATGCAAGTAGCTTGCTAGTTTATATTAAATGTTAATGCTATGCTAAAAATGTTGTAATATTTGTCTAGTAAGCATCATTATTTGTTGAAAGTTGTCAACATCATTGTACAAAGCAGCATTATTTTTGTGAGGTGGGTTTTTCATGGTGTTTCTTCATATGATTGAAGAGAGGGTGCCCTCTTCAAATGTCACCACCTACTCACGCCCATATGGAATGGCTTTGGTCTAGCAGATATAAATTTCGTGATATGCATTTTCTTTTAAAGTTATATATGTTTGCATAACTGATTGCGTAATCTGTATTCTATACTAACATAAGTTCTTTACTGCACAGTTGATCTTCTCTCTTTCTAGATATGAAGCGGTCATTGATGCCTACTTGGATGGTCTTGAATCTTCTGGGCTGAGTGACCTCTCCAAGCTTACAAGTGTAGCTTCCTTCTTTGTTAGTCGTGTTGACACTCTTGTTGACAAGATGCTTGAAAAGATTGGAACACCTGAAGCACTTGACCTACGAGGAAAGGTAATAGTTATTGTCTATGATGCTTAAAGGGAAGATATGCTAATTGCACGTTTATGCTTAAAAATTCTGCCTTAAACTCATGTAGGCAGCAGTTGCCCAAGCAGCTCGAGCTTATAAGCTGTATCAGAAGAAATTTTCTGGCCCCAGATGGGAGGCGCTAGTGAAAAAAGGAGCCAAGAAGCAGAAGTTGCTGTGGGCCTCAACCAGTGTTAAGAATCCTGCATATCCTGACACTCTATATGTGGCTCCTCTCATTGGACCTGACACGGTGAGCATTCACAAGATACTTTTATATCTTAAGGCAAAAGTCTTTTTATTGTCATCTGTATCAAACTTTTGTGTTTATGTTTTAAAGAGATAGCATTGGATATAGAGGTGGGAATTGGGTAAGGTTGACTTTGACCCCACGTGTGTTTGGCTGACACAGGCCACACTACCCCATTAAGAAGATCCAGGCCAGTTTTTCTGAACCCTAACACGACCTGGAGTTGGGTCACCCGGACCTGACCTGACTATCCTGATTATTGGGGTTGGGTTCGAGTCAGGTATTAACCAAGTTGAAAACAAAAATAAGGGGAAACTTGGGGATTCAAACCTCTAATCTGTTAAGTGGAGTCAACTCCATTCATCACTATATTTCCATGAGCAATGTGTCATGGAAATAATGTCAGTTTCACTTATGACAATAGTAGCTGGTCAACTTATAACAGTAGTAATTATCATGAGAAAAACTGAAATAAAGTAGCCAGCATGGTTTGAACTAAGTATCCACAACCACAAAATATAATTGCTTTACCTCTGCGCTACCTCTTCATTTAGTAGTAAAGGCAATGCATATGATATAAATTTTAATTATTCAAGTCAAGTTGGTTCAACGAGGTTGAGTGCCCTGATCCAATCCCAAGCCATGTGTTATTCAAGTTAATTGAGTACCACCAGAAAATACAATGAAATACCTCTGAGCTACTTGTTCATTTAATATTAAAGGCAATATATATAATATATTTTAATTATTCAGGTAAGTTGGGTCAACGAGGTCAGGTGCCCTCATCCAATCCTGACCCACTGGTTATTTGAGTTGGTTTTTTTTTTTTTTTGTGGGAATATAGACCGAGCCTGGTGCAAGTAAGATTTGAATTTCAGATCTCTTGCCCACTACAAAGAGGTTTTACTACTATGCTACAATCCTGGCCCACATGTTATTTGAGTTAGTTGGGTTGACCCAAATGCAATCAAACCTGATTCTGAGTTGACCCAAACCCAAAAATTTGGGTCGTGTTTAGGTTCAACCCATCTACTCGGGTTGGAATTGCAGCTTCTAATTGAACACTGGACTCAGAAATTTTTGTTTTTCTAGACATAATGGCAATCAAACTTATGGAACTGAATATTTTCATTTTATGGGGTCTCCAATAGGCTTTGAATTTATGTGATTGACACATGCTTTGGCAATTTGCTCGAGAGAAATTTGTCTCCTATATTTAATGCGCGCACACATAAAAAAGAACAAAAAAGAAAAAAAAAATAATTCCAAGATGCTGATATGGTTTAAGTGGTTGGATGATCAGACTGTCCCATTGAACATGATGGACAAGGGAGGGTATGATTGCGGGGAATAGTAGAACATTTAAGGAGAAGATTTTCCTTTTGGGGGGGGGGGGGAGGACTTTGAGAAGAAGATGATGGGTGACTGATGTTAGGAGATCAACATTGGAATTGTCTGGATTGAGAGGGACTGGTATATATATAATGTGAACCGGACTTGTAGGAAAGGATAGGTGATAATCCCAATTGTTGGCCTTTGTAGAAATAATTTTTGGAGGAGTCATGGAGCTGACAACTGTGGATAGAATAGTTAAATACTTTTATATTATCTAATAGTGATCCTGGCAAGCAACTTTGTCAAGTTGCTTCGTGAGAATTCATTATATAGCTGACCCATTGTATTGAGTCTGTCTACTGTACTATTCATGCGAACTCATGGGGAAGTATTCTACTTGAGAAGATATTTAGGACATATCGGTTTATTTCTGAACACATAATTAGCTCATTGATATCCTTTTTGTGCACAAAGGTTTGTATATACTGAAGACCTAACTAGTTAACGCTGGTTACTGCTATGGGCAGATGGCAATGTTGCCAAAGTTGTCGACAACCGATACATCTAGGGATTTTTTTCCTCCCTATCTCCATGATTTCTCACCTCATATGCTACCTGTCAACCTTTGGTTCAGGTCTCAACTATGCCCGACCAGGCCCTACAAGCCTTTATCGATCACGGTGTCGTCTCGAGGACCATCGATGCAAATGTGTCGGAAGCTGAAGGAATCTACAGTGCGCTCGAGAAGCTGGGCATCGACTGGAACGAGGTCGGGGCAATCCTGGAGGCAGAGGGAGTTGATTCCTTCAAGAAGAGCTTCGACAGTCTCTTGGTCAGCCTGCAGGCGAAGGCTGACCGCCTCAAGCTGGTCAGCCACTAAATGGAAATGAGCAAACTCGAGCGCGCGTATGTCTCTGTTGTGAACCCTCTTGGGTTTTTGAACTTGTAAATTAGCTGCGTGGGTGATGAGCAGCATAATGTATTGAGTGGTTGAAACAAGTAGTGAATGGAGGGGCTTCTTAAAAATTGCACTCAGTGATTGAGCAACGATTATGTTAATCATATGAATGTGTTAATTTTTTGCTAGTCCAAGTTTATCACCGTATTGTTCTTGAAATTTTGTTAAATATGTATCTTTAAATCCAGTGTGTAAATGGGGACTTCGTTTATGCTGCTAAATAACTTCCCATAAATAAATTCATACGATAATATCAGCTCAGTTTATTTTTCATCAAATTGTTGCAGCATGCTGGATACAATTTAAACTTATATGTTGGATATTTGTTGAAAAATAACTTGAACTCCAATATGGGCTAAATATGTGTAATTATTGTATTACCGCATAATTAGAAAAATGTTTCTAATCAAAAAAATCGCGTGCTTGCTAGAACGTCGTCTCTCGAAGTTCCCTGGTTGAAAATGACGAAGAAGCCCTCAACTCACCTCTCTCAATCAGACACCACCAGCCATACACGATCGTGGGTATGTCCGTCCTTTCCTTGCACCCCCTAGTTTATCTTTTCACATCTTTCGCGCCTCTCTGGTTCTCGCGTTCCTTCTTGATAATCTCCATGGCGTCGATCTCCGTCGTCGGTTCTCTCCCAATTACTACGAGAAGCTCTCCCCCTTTTCTACTCTCAAGGTTTTTTCAATTGTCATCTGTTTTCTTTTTTAGGGTTTAATTTCGTTTCAGATTCGAGCTTTAATTTGGGAATTTCCTTTTCCTTTAATTTTCACTTAAAAGTCATCATCTTTTGACCATTAGGTTGTGGATTTCAAAAGAAGGAAGCTAAGGATTGTGAATGAATCTTGCGAGAAATCCGAAGTCGATGCCTGCTGCTCAAATGGTGATTTTTCATTTTTATTTGGGAATTTCCCTTTCATGCTTATCTGCCCCAATCATAACCCGAGTAATCTAGAAAACAGGTCCAACTGGGTGTTCTCATTTGTTAAAAAAGAAATTATGGTGAAGTTTGGAGTTGTGCATTTTGGTCGTGGACACTGAAGACAATTACATATCTTCTTGAATTGGTCAATGTAGCCACACTGTGTTCATACAAATAGTTGGGAAAAATATTTGGTGATGATGATTCGAACAGTGTGAACTTTGATCGTTCTATAACAGTAGACTCCTAACTGATCAGTTTAGTATGAGGCGCGGAAAAAGAATTATCATTAAGAATAATGCACTTGAATAGCTGCCTTGGACTTCTAATGAGGACATGAGATAACTACGAGATATCTATTGGGTCACATGCATGGCTCATTTATTAGAGTAAACTAGTATACCACTGAGGTGAGAAATTGACCTCAGTGGAGGCAGGTGACGGCGCAGGGCAGGGTTAGGGATTTGCTGGAGGAGGAGGAGGAGAAAGAAGAGGAGGAGGAAGGAAGAGAAGGAAGTAGGATGAGAGGAGAATAAGGAGGGGGAGGGCGTTGAGCGGAGGGGAGGGCGACAACGAGGGTAGGGGCGGCGGCGAGGGGAGGGGCTTCTCTCTCTCTCTCTCTCACGGAGGTGAAGACAGACAGATAATTTTTATGAAGGAGTCACAGGAGAAAACCTCCCTTCGGTTGGTTTAAATGACAATCATTCCTTCTTTTTTGTTTTCGTAGCTTATGATAAAAGAACTTTAATAGTTCTTTTGTTTCTTATTCATTTTGGGGTTTATGAAAATTATGGTTTAGGACTCGTCCCTTTCTCTTAGTAAATTTCACGCTTACATTTTCATTCTTTTCTTTATAGGATTGTTTTTTATCTAGATAATGTGTTCAATTATTTTGTGGAAATGAGAAGTTGGACTAGAGTCTAGTTTTTAGTCTCCTATTTACAGTACTTTACAACTGTTTTCATTGCCTCTCTTTTGTAATCTATTTGGCAGATACGCTCAATCATCTAAGTAGAAAAGGGACAAAGGCTTTTTTAAACATTAGACAATTTTTAATTTATCAAGTGACAATCATTCTTTTCTTTATAGAATTGTTTTTTATCTAGATAACGTGTTCAATTATTTTGTGGAAATGAGAAGTTAGACTAGATTCTAATTTTTGTTCTCCTGTTTAAAATTCTTAACAACTGTTTCATTGCCTTTCTTTTGTAATCTATTTGGCAGAAACGCTCAATCATCTGGGTAAAAAGGGACAAATGCTCTTTTAAACATTAGAAAATTTTAAATTTATCAAGGGACAATCATTTTTTTCTTTATAGGATTGTTTTTTATCTCAATAATGTGTTCAATTATTTTGTGGAAATGAGAAGTTAGACCAGAGTCTAGTTTTTGTTCTCCTATTTACAGTTCTGAACAATTGTTTCCTTGCCTTTCTTTTGTAATCTATTTGCCAGATACGCTCAATCATTTAAGTAGAAAAGGGACATGGGCTCTTTTATTAAACATTAGAAATTTTAAATTTATCAAGTGACAATCATATTATTTCTCTAGCCATTGGTGGTCAAGATTCATATGTGGTTAAAAACTAAAAGAATCCTTAAAATTGATTGTAAACCATCACTTGTTATAATCTCACTTGTAAGGTGCGACATTTTTCATGAAATCACCTAGGAGGGGTGAATAGGTGACTAGCTAATCTAATGGTGAAATAATGCGAAATTAAAACTATTTATGCAAGCTAAATATTCTTAAGCTAAACACACCAAGTATAACACAAAGTGTAGCCGAATTCCCTGTGAAGGGCTCTGAACTAACTCCTCGAGATTCCTCTAGATAAGAGTTGAGGTACCGCTTTGGCTCTCTTGGTTGAATACAAGTGTGAGCAAACAATCCCCAAGCATATAACAATATAAGCACAAGTAATCAGGCAAGTAATGATGAAAGCAATTTAAGCATGCAAGATATAAACACAAGTGAGAGATAGAGCAATCACAAACACGAGAGATTTGTTTCGAGGTTCGAGCACCCTTGCTCTACGTCCTCGCCTTAAACACTATGAAGGATTTCCACTAAAAACGATCCCACAGGATCACTCGGTGCCGCAACACCTACAAACGAGTTCACACTAGAAATTCTTTGGACTCTCTAGTCCCTCTCTTGTTCCCTCAAGAACAACACACCGTAAGCACATTAGCTTGCCGAGGTCGCACCTCTACAATGAGCTCTCACTAGAACTCTAAACACCGCAAACCTGCAAGTCCGCCTCCTCAAAACAAAGAATGAACACTTTGGTGATCTATACACTTTGATCACCTAAAATCACTCTCACAACAACTCTCCTATAGGATAGATATATCAATGGAAAACTCAAGTATATGTGAGAAAAATTAGGATTGAATTTGTGGTGAAAAACTTAAGAAATCACTTTTGAAAAACTCTTAATAAACTCTCTTTTGATTTGAAAATATTGGCTCTAAAACATGTGGATAAAACCACTGATATGGGTAGGAAAAGCTAGCCCAAAAACTCTCTTGAAATCTTGTAGAAAACAGCTCATGGGAACCTCAATTTATAGGCATCCAAAAACTAGCCGTTGGGGTCCAAATCAGCAACTGACGCTGCTGTCGGTCGACTGCCAACGGTCGATTTTTCGACCGTTGGGAAGGTCGGTCTACCGGCCGGTCGATCGCCAACTGAGCAATGGCCTAGCGGTTAACCGCCCGGTCGACCGGGCCATTTTAGAGAGCAAGGGCTCTCTAGCGGTCGACCGGCCCTGGCCGTGCACGTTTTGTGCACGTCGGTCGACCGCCCGGGCGACCGACCTCTGGCTCCGTCGACCGCCCGGTCGACCGACCGAAGACCAAAAAACTGTTTTATAGGGATTAAAACTTTATCTTTTTATCTTTAATAAAATATCATAAATTCTCTAAAAATTTACAAAAATAAGTTCAGTAATATACTTTAATATACAAACATGTTTGAGTAAAAATCAAAATATGTTACAAACATTTTGAACTATTTTTTTGTTATAGAAATTGCCTTAAACAAAAATTTGTATTTTTTCAAATCGATTTTTTCAAAACTTCTCCAAATACAAAAATAAGATATTTTAAACACTTTTAAAGCTTAGTGTGTATGGATATGATCCACTACACATATATGATGAAATATCTATGTTTTTGACATTAAGCTCTAAAACAAGTTTTGGTTAAAACATATATATATATATATATATATATATATATATATATATATATAATATATATATATATATATATATGAAACTCAAAAAATCAAAACGGTATTTTTTCAAAATGAAAACTCTTTTATGAAAACTCATATAAATCTTGTGTGTGAGTGTATATGATACTTGAGCAATCCACCAACTAATCTATTCTTTACATTTTATCTAAAAACAAAATCTTATTTAAAAACAAACCTAGACACAAGTCTTCTCTTGAAGGTCTTCACTTGAAAATCTTCTCATCTTCTTGACTTGGTTCAAATCATGATCCAATGAGTTAGACTCCTCTTGAGTACTTGATGCAACTTTGATGCGCGAGCTCTTGAATCAACACGTGCTAGCTCCAAAACTTGACTTTAAATCCTTTGTTGAAGCTAAACACCTACTAAGATCTTGATACAATTTCTGAGACTAATTAAACACAAGATCATTAGTACTATAACTCCATGAGTTAATCATCATCAAAACTAGAGTGATGGGCCTTTGGGCTAACATTTCATTCCAAAGTTATTTGCAACTACTATTCTTTATTTTCTCTATAAAATAAGAGTAATGTAAATTAAGATATTTGACTTTCATTTGGATTAACTCAATTAGCATACCTCTAGAATAAATCAATCAAAATTTTAATTGTTTAAAGCTCTTGATAACCTGAACAGTTGTAAGAATATGGTCAATTAAAGAAACATCTTGAGAAGGCCCAATCATTAGTGCACTTAAAGCTTTAAACATGTTCAAGATAGAGAGAATTTCTAACAAGCAAGGAGAGAGATTGCACGAAAACAAGGCTAAATTTCTTAATAGCCCCTTAAACTTTTATGGTTCTCCCAAGAAACCCCCCTCAACTTGAGAAATCCCAAAAAACTACCCTTACTTTTCAATGGTTTAAGGTAGTTTTTTGACATTGAAAGGTGATTTTTTTAATGCTTAATAAAAAGTTCAGGGTTGTTTTTTGGGAGACTTAACTATGAAACTGATACTTGAGGGTGGTGGTGTTTTGGGATTTCTTAAGTTGAGGGAGATTTCAGAGAAAAACATGGAAGTTTAAGATGGTATTAAAAAAATTAGCTTAAAAACAAATTTGAATAAATTGGGCATGGTTCAAAGGAAACAAAAATTACGAAAGGTATAATTTGAATTAAACTAATCTTGCACCAAATGAAAATTTCTTGAAGTGCGCAACTTCATATTACTTTTGAACATCAATTAACTAATAAAAGAAATTTTTTTGAGTTCCATACACATATGAGAAAGGATCTCGTAAAAAGATCTAAAAGATTATGTTCTTCATTCAACCCACCAAACTGATTTATAATAATCTAAAACCTTTCATATAAAAAGAAAATATACGTTAAACCATCTCAAGAGAGGTACCTCGATGTCTTGCACGGCCGTTATGAGGAAGAGGTGGGTACTGATTCTCATATACATTTAGCGTATCAAAATCTATATGTGTTGACCTTGATATTTGAAACACCGTAGAGCAAATTCATTTGACTTAGCAAGCTAACCATTTATGATTGGATCCTTTTAACTCGACTTTCGCACAGGGGTAGCATGTTTCTAGAAGAACTCGCTTCTGCACTACATCATAAACATGCACTTGGGAGAAATCATTAGCTTCGAACAAAAGGATTAAATAATATCTATCAATCAGATAGATTGATCAAACAAAATGCAATTGCCCTACTATTGTCTCTTTATAAAGCAAATCTATTTGTGTCAGGCAGTCCAAGTGCAAATCCATGACACCTACATAATGCAAAACTTGCTTATAAAACTAAATAGGTAGGAGTGTTGTAAATAAAACCTTCTATAATGTAACTTAAGTTAAAAAAAAAAAAAAAAAAAAAAGAGCCTCCCTAACACACTCAGTGTAGAGATAAGACAAATTGTGATGCAAACCGTTCACCTAACTACATCAGACTAACAAAAACAGTACCTTACATGCCTATGTTTAGTGAGGCATAAGCAACTAAAAGTAAATAGTCTACTTCATGAAACACTCGAACTTAAAAATGTACAACTGAGGTGAAAGCCAAAAGAGAACACAACCAAGTGGTTGCATATATCTAGCTATCCACCACTAACATGCAATCGAAACTGATACCCTCTAGGCATGCCCTCCCCATCTCTATTTCACCGTAACCTTGCCTAACATGCAATCAGCCACCATCCGGGTGCGCCATTATTGCCCACCAAAACTGTTAACACCTCCCGACCCCTACCTCTTGTCGACCTGATCTCTACCACCGTGTTAATTTGACATCCCATGTATACCATAATCGAACTTCCAGCCCACCAATTCCTTTTCCACTCTCTCGATTATCTTGGTCCCTCTTAATATTCATATATAATCTTGTTAAACTTCAAAGCGCTACATCCTTATTGATAATTAAAAAAAAATTACAAAATACAAAATACAATTACATAGAACTATGGGCAATACTCTGCTTATATAATAGGGGCTATGTAAAACCAAATTATACTCAAATATGATTAGTTATATTACAAGACTTTATAAGACTCCAAATACGATTAGAAGCCTACAACCAAACAACTCTACTATTTAAGTAATTACCTATTATTTTCTAACTTCCTGCATGAAACTCACAATGGTATGGTATTGAGAATTTTTTCTAACACAAAATTAAAAAAATGTTGAAATTGCTGAAGTGGTGAAAACAAAAACCAAAGTGCAAACTTACTTATATTGAATTATTAATTATTGATGTAGATGCTAATGCTGATGTTGATCCAGATTGCTGAAATACAAGCCACACTAAGCCAAGTAGAAGTTACAAACCAAATTAACCAAATCTTAACCAAACTGAAAACTGAACCGAGTTGAAGAAAATCAAAGCAAACCTGAACCATAAATTAAATAAAAAAATGAGAACCAAACTCAAATGACAATACCTCTAATCTTTCCTTGGGATCTCAAACTATAGTATTCGACAACCCTAATCCTTGTAATTTCACTACAATAGATCACGATCCTCCTTGAGATTTGATAAATATATGTATACCGTGAGCCAAGTCCTTCCTAGAAATACAATTCCAAGCTCGAAATACTTATGAACATCCCTTGGGATCCAATCACATAAAATTTGAGATCCTTATTGTGGATTATATAAAGAGCATAAGCAAACTCAATAACGAGATGACAAAACTGTTCATAACATTTTTTGTTGGAGTTAAACTTCATTGTCGATAACATTGTTGAAATCAACAATTGATGGCGACGTTAAAATCAACTCTAGTTGGTAATGGCAACTTGGTATCAATCACAATTAATCAAAATTATGTGGATTAGAGCGCATTTAGTAAACAATAATTGACTCGAGAATTTAAAATTTCCAGTTAAAATTCCCGCACATAATGATCACTAGAATTTCCGAGAATAAAGAATTCTTGCGGTCATTAAATTACTCCAATTCATGGGAATTTGATTCCTATCATAACATGTGGGTATTTCTTATTCCCACCTATCGGGAATTTTATAATCTCCTTTTTCTTTTTTTTCCCTTGATTGTGACCGATTGATGTTTTTCTCTCATTATTTTTTCTTCATTTTTTGGTGATAGATTCTTCTCTTTCTCCAACAACCTTCTCGTAACGAAAGTGCAAGGAATTCTCGTCCTCTTCTCTTGAACCCCGACCCTAGATCAAGTACTCTCGTCCTCTTCTTGAGCCTTCCTCTTCCCTCCACTCTTCACTCAAATGCATATTTTCTCTCTTCTTTCTCCTCCTTTCTATGCTATAACTCTTCTCTATCTTTCTTCTCACATGTTCATACATATAATCTTTAAATATATTATTGATTGCAAAAATATCGTATAATGTTTAAATCTCTGTTCATGATGCTATTTGTTATTTATTATGGTTTATTTTCATCATAAAAATAGTTTATAAATCTCTGAATTTTTTTAGATTTGTCAATTTATGTTGTGAAATGCTCGACAGAATGATGACACAGGTTCTTTGTTTATTTATGTAAGATATGTTTAATGTTTTAAATTAGTCAAATTTTGCTACTATCTAAATGTTGTTGATGTTATGTTTAGATATTGATCTTTATTTTCACATAAATAATTTAGAAAAAGTATTCCTCTAAATCTCAAATTCGTGGGAATTTTTATAGTGTGCCAAATATGGGAATGTTAGATTCCCGGGAATACTCGGATTATACCAAACAATTTAATACAATATTTCCAAAAATTTAATGCATGGGAATTATATTCTTGGGAATATAATGCCAAAAGGGAATTTTGCATTGGTTGTACCAAACACACCCTTAAGCTAATTGTCGGTGGTGAATATTAACTCTGATTGAACAATAACCGAAATAATCGTAATCGCAGTGGACAATAACATTTGAATAGTAACTAGTGATGATTCTTTCTTTTCAAAGAGGGTGACCAACATCGGGAATAGAAATTGTTCATGACTCTGATACCATGTTAAATTACAACTAACTACATTTTTATTGATACTTAACAGAATTACAAAATACAACTACATAGATCTATAAGCAAGCTACTCAAACCACAACTCGTAATACTAGTAACATTGTGTTTGGATATTTTAATAAAAGAATTAGATTTTTTTAGTCATTTATAGGTTTGGAATTTACATTATTAGGCTTTTTAAAAATCTAAATATTCATTGATTGCTTTTGTTAGAATTATGTTTAGATACAATGTATCATGTGGGTGTCTAGATACAATATATCACATACCTATATCTACTATAAATAAGAATCAAAGAGGCGAGAGTCATTTAAGCTTTCTTGTACTCTCTCTTTATTCTTCTAATATGGTATCAGAGTAAAAATAAAAAGCCTAACTGTCATCGTTTCTTTTCCCCTGCAGCCCCTAGCCCTGCCGCCCCGCCAACCCTTGTCGCCTCCTTTGCCCTGCCCTGCCACCCTCTGCAGCCTCTGCCCCCTCGTCCTGTCCTGCCTTGCCCTGCCGCCTTTAGCCCTAGCACCCTCAGCTTCCGTCGAACCACCTTCACCCTAGCTGTGTTTTTTCAAGGTTCTGACGAGCCTCTGAGTCTTCATAAACTCTGCTAAGCCTTTTTAGACTATCTCTGAGTTTTTCTAGACTCTGCTAAGCCTTCCTAGGCTACTCTGGTTATAACTGAGTCTTCATAAACTCCGCTGAGCCCTCCTAGCTATCTTTGGGTATTTCTGAGTCTTCATAGACTCTGCTATGTCTTTCCAGGTTGTTTTTTGAGCTTTACTGTTTCATGATTATGATCTGATCTGGCTTGTCTTTATGACTAATCTGATATACTTTGGCTTTCTACTGCTCTTTTGATTCTCAATCTTGGCCTCCTTCTGGCTATTAAATCAGGTACAAATCTGATTTGTTGATTGGCTGTAATGTCGGCTAATACAAGTTCTTTCTTCACTTTGATCTCTTCACCGATAGTTAAGACTTCTGTACCAAGACGATATTGGAGACTACAGTGAAGTTGAATGGATCTAACTACTTGTTATGAGCCCAATCATTCATCATATTCATTGGTGCTCATAATAAGCTGGCTCACTCCTTCAATCTCCACAGCTGATACAGATTTCACTTATGTGATCTCACTTACTGAGGATTATTTTGTTATGACCTGGCACCTCAATAGTCTGGAGGAGAAGATTAGTGATAGTGTCATGTTCTTAATTACTGTTAAGAAGATGTGGGATACCCTGAAGTTAGTGTATGACAATGAGAAGAATCTTTGGAGGCTCTTTGAAATCTATGAGCACCTGTTTGGACTACAACAGGAAGATAAGTTTGTAGCCGAGTTCTATGGAGAACTCAAAGGTCTGATCGATGAGTTGGCGATGCATCAACCTACTGTAATCGATGCAGCGACACTGAGGGAGGATTGTTAGGATCTAGCAGTGTCAAAGTTTCTATCTGGCCTGAATCCTACACTCACATCGCAAGTGCGAGGTCAGATACTGAGAGGAGATATTATTCTCACGTTGACTGCTACTTTCTCAAAAGTCATGCGTGTTTCTACTGGAGCTGATGTATCTTCTGCATCATCTATTGACCAGTCTGTCATGTGCTCTGGACGTGGTAGAGATATGGTCGTGACTGCGGTTTTGGAGGAGGACGTGGCTCATTTGGCACGGGATGCAATTTTTCTACTGGTAGACAAAGTGCTCCTGATAAGGGGCCTCTGCACTGTAAGCACTGCAGATGGAGTAATCACATCTCTGAGAAGCGTTGGATGAAATTTGATCGACCTGAGTGGGCATAACTAGCTGATTTTGATCCTCATGTTTCGTGTGATACTCCTCAGACTCCTTTCTCTACTCATCCTAGTTCTGGTTCATCTGGCTCATCACTGTTATACTATCATAGGAGGAATATGATCGCCTATCTTAGTTAGAGTTCACTCAGAATAGTCATTCAACAACTCATGCATTCTCTTCTTATGCATGCATATACTGCCTCTCCTCAAAAGCCATAAATTTTAGACTCAGGAGCCTCATCCCAAATGACAAGTATCAAACAAAATTTTTCATTAAACTTGTCAAATACTTACCCTTCTGTTAAAATTGCTGGGTACCCAGTCACCTGTATTAGAAAATAGGGTAGTTCATGCTACTCCATCCTTAATTCTTACCAATGTCCTATATGTTCTCAAATTTTCTGTCAGCCTCTTGTCTTTTAGTCAATTTATCAAACACAATAACTGTAAAATTATCTTTTCCCCTTCTCATTGTGTATTTCAGGACCTGTCAAATAGGAAGAGGATTGATTCGGGATATGAACGAGGAGGCATGTACTATTTGATGGCAGAGTGAACCCTACTAGCTTGGTTGAACCTGATTCCGTTCTACTCTAGCACTGACGCTTGGGTCATCCTTTGGTGCAAAAGCTTAGGTTTGTCGTTCCTGTTGCGTCTTCTATTTATTCTTTAGGATGTCAGTCTTGTGAGTTAGGTAAGCATTACCGTGCTACTTATCCAAGTCTAGTCACTAGCCGTAGTCGTTCTCCTTTTGAGTTAGTCCACTTTGACGTTTAGTGTCCCAGTCGTGTCTCTTTTATTAAAGATTTTAGATATTTTCTGCTTTTTGTTGATGACTTTTCTAGTATGATTTAGTTGTATTTTCTAAAAGAGAGGTCAGAAGTTTCTAGTGTCAATGAACTTTTCTCCAATGCAATAAAAAAAATCTGTTTTCTATTTTCATTCGTGTGTTTCAGACTGTCAATGCTTTGGAGTATGTTAAAAATGATGTGTCTATCTTCTGTTCGAATGAGATTATTTACCCGACATTTTGCTTTCATACATCCCAACAAAGGGAATTGCTGAATATATTCTGGATGTGATTAGGATCATGATGTTTCATATCCATATTCTCAAATATTTGTGATCCGATGCTGTGTTAAGTGCTTGTCATCTGATTAATAGGATGCTCTTATCTGTCTTTGTTAGAAAAATTTCACTCTTTTCTCTATCCTCACAAAAGTGTCTTCTCCATGACTTCTCGAGTGTGTGGTTGTACTTATTTTGCCCAGGACTTATCTCTTGAGTTAGACAAATTATCTCCTAGATTATCAATTTTGTCTTTGTTTGATATTCTAGAACTCAAAAAGGATACCTGTGTTACAATTTCTCTCTCAAAAAGTATTTCGAGTCTGTCGACGTCACGTTCTTCGAGTCTGTTTCAATTTCTCTTTACTGACCCTGGTATTGCATTTGCGTCTGTTCCTCCTCCTCTGTCTGTATCGTTTCCTGTGCCTGCTTTTGCTGATTCTTCGTCAGTGCCACCAGGGGACACTTCAGAACCACATACATCACAGCCAGTTCGGGAGCTAGTTAAAGATTTCTGAATCGTCTACACTCATCGCCAAAAAAGTTCCTGCCTCTGAATCAGTTCCCGTCAACCCCTCTCCAGTGGACGATCCTCCCTCTTAACCATCAGCATCTCCTTCTTATCTTGATGTTCTCATTGCCCTTCGAAAAGGTAAACAGTCTTGCACTGATTATTCTATTTCAAATTTCATTTTCTCTGATCATCTTAACTCCATGTTTTGTCAATTTGCGCTATCCTTGTCTCAGTCTTTACTCAAGTCTTGTGAGGGTGCCTTATTGGTGCCTACCGAGAAGAAGCCATGGATAAGGAGATGTTTGCTCTTATTCTCGAGAAACTTAGGAGTTGGTTTCAACATCCACAGATGTTGTTGTTGTGGGATGCCGCTGAGTCTATACTTTAAAGTACCGCCTAGATGGATCGGTGGATCGGTATAAGGCCAAACTCATGGCCAAAAGTTATACTCAAACATATGACATCGATTATTTTGCGACGTCATCGCCACTTGCCTAGATGAATTCTATCAGGATCATATTCTCTGTTGTTGTTAACTTGTTATGGCTTTTGTGCGAGCTTCATGTCAAGAATGCCTTCTTATATGGCGATCTTCAGAAGGAAGTGTATATGGAGAAGCCTCCAGGTTATATTGCTCAGGGGGAGAATAAGGTCTGTTGTCTCAAAAAAGCTATATATGGTCTCAAGCAGAGTCCAATGACATGAGTTGAGAAGTTCAGTATTACCATCTCTGGCATTGATTTTCACCGATATCACTCAGATTACTCTGTATTTGTTCGGCGCACAAAGTCTGGTATTGTAGTTCTGGTGGTGTATGTTGATGACATTTTGCTAACTAACAGTGATTCTGAAGGGCTATTGGAGACAAAAGAGTATCTTAAGCGCCCATTTTATGACCAAATACATGGGAGACCTAAATACTTTCTAGGAATTAAAATTGCGTATAAAAAATATAGTATACTTCTTTCTCAATAAAAGTATGCTCTGAATCTTGTTGGCCAAAGGCCCATCACTCTAGTTTTGATGATGATCAACTCATGTAGTTATGTTTACTAATGATCTTGTGTTTAATTAGTGACAGATTTGTTATCAAGATCTTAGTAGGTGCATAGCTTCAACAAAGGATTTGAAGTCAAGTTTTGGAGCTAGCACGGTTTGATCCAAGAGCCATTGGATCGTGTTTGGACCAAGTCAAGATGATGAGAAGACTTCAAGGGAAGACTTCAAGATCAAGACTTGTGTCTAGGTATAAGATTTTATTTTAGATAAAATGTAAAGGATAGAGTAGTTGGTGGATTGCTCAAGTACATATACACACACACTTGATAATTTTGTTTTTACAAAAGATTTTTACTTTAGAAAAATACTTTGGTTTTTGGAATTCCTTATATTACATATCTTTTATCCAAAACCAAGTTTAGAGCTTAATGCCAAAAACATAGATATTTCATCTTAATTGTGTAGTGGATCATATCCATACACACTATACTTTAATGAATTAAAAATATCTAGTTTTTATATTTAAAGGAGTTTTGGAAAAACAAGATTTTGGAAAATACAAGTTTTCAATTGAGCCAATATTTTCATATTACAAAAATAGTCCAATCTTTTATAACATGTCTTGATTTTGTGCAAGCATGTTTGTTTATCAAAGTATATTGGTAAAACTATTTTTTGTAGATTTTTAAGT
The DNA here is from genome assembly GCA_038442645.1 of Agave tequilana. Lineage (NCBI taxonomy): Eukaryota > Viridiplantae > Streptophyta > Magnoliopsida > Asparagales > Asparagaceae > Agave > Agave tequilana. The sequence continues at coordinate 7,417 of JAVJIF010018690.1, read as the reverse complement.
ATTTTATGGGATTTTATTTTAATCAAAAAGACCAAGTTTTAAATCCCAGTTTTTTGCCAAGTCGACTAGTCGACCTATCAAGTCGACTAGAGCTGAAGTCGGTCGACCGGCTCGGTCGACCGACGTGCACGACGTGCACGCCTTGACCTGGCAGATGGCCGGTCGACCGACCAGTCGACCGGAACTGAGAGCAGTGCTCTCTGTTCTTTTGGGTCGACCGGGCGGTCGACCGAAGGCTCCAACGGTCAGATTCTTGACCGTTGGCGGTCGACCGGGCAGTCGACCGACAGGTCTGACAGACCCCAACGGCTAGTTTTTGACAACCTATAAATTTGAGGGTTTGGTCATTGTTTTTTACTAAGATTTCTAGTGGGTTTTAAGCCAGTTTTTCCTACTTCATTAAAAGAGTTTTTCCCACTAAATGAGAGCCAATACTTCCAATCAAAAGGGGAGTTTTTACCAAGAGTGTTAAAAGAGATTCTTTGAGTTTTCCTCCACCATCTCTTTTCTTATTTTTCTCACAAACACTTGAGCAACCCATTGCTATATCTATCCTATAGGGAGTGTTTTTGTGAGAGGATTTTAGGTGATCAAGAGTTGTGATCACCAAAGTTTATCTTTGTTCTTTGAGGAGGCGGACGGTTGTGTTCGCATTGTTTCGGGTCCTAGTGGGGACTCGGTGGTTTTCGAGTTCGTGTGTGAACTCCATGTTTGAGGTGCGGCCTCGGCGAGCCGGTGGGCTTGCGGTGTGTACGGACTAGGGAGTCCGAGAGTTGTAGGTGTTGCGGCACCGGGTGATCCATTGGGATCGATTATAGTGGAAATCCTTCATGGTCGAAGGCGGGGATGTAGAGCAAGGGTGCTCGAACCTCGAAACAAATCCCTTGTGTTTGCGATTGCTCACACTCTCTCTTTGTCTCTTATTTTTATCTTGCATGCTATTACTTGTCTTATCTTTACATGCTTGATATATTGTGTGCTCATTGATATACTTGCTTGGGTTTGTTTGCTAACACTTGTATTCAACCAAGAGAGCCAACGCGGCACCTCAACCCATTCAAGGGGAATCTAGAGGAGTTAGTCCAGAGCCCTTCACGGGAATTCGTCTACACTCTTGTGTTACACATAGTGTTTAGTGTAAGAGTTTAGTTTAGGTCATAATAGTTTACACTTCCGCATTATTTGGCATTAAGTGACCATTAGATTAGCCATCACCTATTCACCCCCCCTCTAGGTGAACTTACAATTGGTATCAGAGCTTGGTACTCTGATTTGGGTCTTACAACCTAGAGTTAAAGATCCTCATTTTTTGGCTAATCACAATATTTTGTACACACACCATGGACTTCATGTCACCACCCACCTTTGACATTCTTAACATCCAAATTTGGAAGGTTAAGATGTCTTTGTACCTCAAGGCCCTAGGCATTCATGTTTATCTTGCCACAATTAATAATGATTATTGTTTAAATGGTAAGAATATTGAGGTTAATGCAAAAGCCCTACATGCTTTAAGATCTACCCTAAATGATGATTATTTATCTAGGGTTGCTAATCTTGATTTGGTTTTTGTAGTTTGGAACACCCTCATCTCCTTGGTGAAAAGGAACAATACTATGCGGGGAGTGATTCGGACGTTGGAAGCAACACCTCCAACTTGTGCTATATGGTCCAAGGGGATAACCTCCTGAGGTAACTACCGAATCCGAGGTAGATGAAGATAATGACATGTCATATGATGAGCTTATTACATTTTGTCAATTATTGCTTGAAAAATATGAAATGATTAAGAAAGAAAATAAAATTTGAAAAGAATTTTGATTGCATGCTAAAAGAAAATGATTCATTTAGAAATAAGGTTGCATGCATTGAAAAAGAAAAGGATGATTTGAAAAATGAAAATATTCCTTAATGTCTAAATTGAATGATTTATGTGAAGGAAATATAATTTTGAAAAATGAAATGATTTTGGTGGAAAAACAAAAGGAATTGTTTTTCAAGAAAACAACTCTTTGAAAAGAAAAATTTTTGAAAAAGAAAAAGAGAAAAGAAAAGGTTTCTAAAAAGAAAAGGACTTTTGATCACGCTTTACATGCCACCACTTCTATTGATCAGTATGAAGTTAATTTTTTGAAAAAGAAAATTGATAGTTTGAGCTCAACTTTGAGCTCTTGTGCATTTAATCATTCTAGGTTGGAGTCAATATTTTCAAAGAAACAAACTCCACACATTCATGCACAACATCATCATGCATTTGCTTATGTTGCACGTCACGATCATACACATTCACATAAGCATCCTAAGGTGTACAAATGTACACATTGTGGCCGCAAAGGTCATCTAGCAAAATTGTTTTGACAAGTTGCATTCTTTAAATTTTGCTAATAAAAATTTTTGGGTTCCTTACAAGACTAACCCTAAAGGACCCAAGAAAAAATGGGTACCAAAACCCCCCCCCCATGTTTTTGATGTAGGTGAGGGATCTCTCAAGACGTGAGAGATTTGGTGCCTTGATGGTGGGTGCATTTGAACTAAAAGGACACATATTTGGAGCACCACTATCAAGGAGGTTTTGGTGGGACGACCATGTTTGGAGATTTGGAACATAGTTTCTTAGTTGGCAACTATTTCTAAACTCCTAGTTTATTTACATGCTTATTCATTTTTAACATCATATAGCATGTTCATGTTTTTATGTGTTTTTGTGCTTCTTGTGGTGAAAACATGCTTAGATGTAGTTTTTATCAAAACTTGTATTATACATGTACAAATAGTGAGTTACACGTGATTTATATATGTTTGCACTTCATGCTCATTTGTACCCACTATATGCACATGTATAGACTAGTTTTGATGATTTCCTCATTTATACAGCTTTGCCAAATTTTATGATTTTACTTCATATATATTTTTTTAATTCAAATCTAATAAATATACATGTATACCCATGAGTCTCTTGCCTTCATGCAAATACAGTTGATAGACTCTTTTATGTTTGGGATATGTATGTGTATTGTTAGTTTTGGATAAATCATACATATACCATGAAGATTAGTGTTTTAATGAAAAATGAATTTTTTTTATAATGTGACTTGTGATCTTTTTGAGCTTCAATGTCTATTTTCATGAAAATGCTATTTACATGACTCTTGTACACTCACATTTTATTCATTTTGTCATGACTTTGTTTCATGAACATATTTTTTTGAGCTTCATAGATCGAGTGTCAGTTCCTGTATTTGGTATGATTCATGAAATACATATGCTTTGATTTCATATTTTTGAAGGATCTTTAACTAGTTTTTCAAAAATTATTTTAACTAGTAGTAATTATTCTTCATTGGTAGTACTTTTCAATGCTAAAAATTTTCAAATCTATTTTTGAAAACTCTACCCTTAATGGGAGGATGGATGGGAGATCATGTTCATGTATGCTTTATGTGAAAATCATTTTAAACTTGAACCATGATTGGGAGGTATAAGTTATGAGTCATATACATGATTTACATTGTTTGTTTTCAATTGGTATCATTGAATCGTTTCAATTGGTATCAATTTGACTCTAGTTTCATATATACTCATATTTTGTTTCTTATATATGTATGTATCAATTTCATTTGGTATATTCATTTTTCATACATATATATGAGTTATTTGTGCTTGAGTTAAAATTTTTTTTCATGTTTAAAGCACAAAGTTGTTTATGTTAAGAAAATAAAATTTTAAGAAAAATTCTCAAGATTTGTTTTATTGAGAAAATTCAAAATTTTGTTTTATAAGAAAAATTCAAAATTTTTTTAATTTGTATTGCCTGTATGCAAGGAGAGCTTAACATCTCTTCTACATATAGATTCATGTTGAGTGTATTGTATATTGAGGAGCTTGACAACTCTTCTTTATATGGTACACGTGTGTAAGGGGAGCTTCACATCTCCTTTTATGCATTACATATTATATGTTATGTGAATTAGGGCTTGTCATCCCTCCTTCATGTAATGTATATGTGTAGGGAAGTTAATTGTCTTCCTCTTCATGAATGTATATCGCATATAACCTTTTATTGATATGTTTGATTTAACCCCTTATTGATCTCTTTGTTTATGACAAAAAGGGGGAGAAAGATTTGATGATTTTATTTTACCTTAACCCTTTGTTGATGATTGACAAAAAGGGGGAGAACTATTTGGTATATATGCACATGTTTTTATAAAGAATTTATGTTTATGCATATATGTTTTGTTTTGCAAATCGGAGAAAAAGATTTTGTGATTTCATGTTTACTCCTACATTTGTATACATGTTTATGTGCCTCATTGCATATTATTTTGGTTATTTGAGATGCATGAGTTAAGGGGGAGCTTCTTTGAAGCTTTACTTTAATCCATGCATATATAACTTCATGAGTTTTGTCATCATCAAAAAGGGGGAGATTGTTGGCCCAAAGGCCCATCACTCTAGTTTGATGATGATCAACTCATGTAGTTATGTTTACTAATGATCTTGTGTTTAATTAGTGACAGATTTGTTATCAAGATCTTAGTAGGTGCATAGCTTCAACAAAGGATTTGAAGTCAAGTTTTGGAGCTAGCACGGTTTGATCCAAGAGCCATTGGATCGTGTTTAGACCAAGTCAAGATGATGAGAAGACTTCAAGGGAAGACTTCAAGATCAAGACTTGTGTTTAGATATAAGATTTTTATTTTTAGATAAAATGTAAAGGATAGAGTAGTTGGTGGATTGCTCACGTACATATACACACACACTCTTGATAGTTTTGTTTTTAGGAGACAAGACTTTTGGGGTGCAAGCCTGCTAGCACTCCAATAGAAGCCAATGTGGACTTGTGATTTGATGACAATCACACACTTGATGATCAGGAAGGTACAGGAGATTAATTGAAAAGTTGATTTATTTGATGGTTACCAGACCAGATATGACCTTTGTTGTTGGTGTACTAAGTAGGTTCATGCGTGAACCTAAAGAGGCTTATTGATCAGCTGCACTAAGGTTTTTGACTTGTATCAAGGGCTGTCCAGGGAAAGGCCTGGTGTATAGGAAGTATGAACATGTACACGTTTCTGGATACTCTGATTCAGATTATACTGGTGACAGAAGAGATAGAAAATCTACTATAGGGTATTGTAACTTTATTGAAAGAAATCTTGTGACTTGGAGGAGTAAGAAGTAAGATGTAAATTTCGCTCAAGTGCAGAAGCTGAGTATAGAGTTATGGCTCATAGCGCATGTGAGATAGTTTGGCTAAAGAATTTACTGATGGAGCTTGGGTTTAAACAGTCTGGACTCATGTCCATGCATTGCGATAACTAGTTTGTTATTTACATTGCCCAGAATTTTGTATTCCATGAGAGGGACCAAGCACATTGGATTGACTGTTATTTTATCAGAGATGCGTAGGCAAAGAAGGTGGTTACTTTTCAGTTCACACTTCTTCAAAGTAGCTAGCGGACCTTTTACCAAAGCTGCCTCATTCCAGGTGTTTAACAAGCTGAGCATGTTAGATATCTATGCTCGAACTGAGGAGGAGGAATGTTAGAATTGTGTCTAGGTATAATGTATTGTCTCGATACAATGTATCATGTTGGGGCTAGATATAATGTATTACATGCCTATATCTACTATAAATAAGAATCAAAGAAGAGAGAACCATTAAGTTTTCTCATACTCTCTCTGTATTCTTCTAGCAACTTCGAAAAGTTATCAAGTCAAAATAGGAAAAACCCATGTAAATAGACAAGATAATCTTAAACTTTGAAATTTCTATTCAGAATATAAATATTTAAAATCATGATTTTAAGAGATTTTTATACTTTCTTATTTTGACAAACACTTTATTATGATGTTTTTTCAAAATCCCCATAAATCATGTATTTTTGAGATTTTATTGGACATCCAAACACACTCTTAACACTCTATACAACTAAAAAAACTATTAGGTTTATAACCAAATAACTCTATTAATTAACTGATTACTTATTATATCGAAACAAACCAAAAGTGGGAAAGGGCTTGGTTATGTGGCGAAGGCAAGCAGACCCTATAAGCATGATGGTACATGCTTTCTAATGCGCTACAGCTCTTTGAAAGCTGATAGCCAAAACCTTGGGCTCCCTATTATTGAATTAAACACAGTTGCAGCCCAGCCCAAACACCAAGAGTACTTTTTGAAATTTCATGCCATCAGACAAGTACATAATTCATTGTGCTACTACTACTGCTTTTATATAGGTCTCTGAAAGCTAGTAGTTATATCTGCGAGCCCCAACTCAGCCCAACAATTGAACATTACGTTAAATAATTTTTTTATCCAGATATATACCAATACAGTCCAGTCTGAATACTAAGAGCTTTTCTGGAATTCCATGCCATCCACCCCAAATGGGAAATAATATATATAATTTGGTAGTTTGGCCAGGTGAGATGAGATACACTGTAAGTGAGATGCTTCAGGGAGGAGATATTCTTAGATAAATTAAGGGTCCAAGGAGAGGAAACTTTGGCCTTTATTAGATTTAGGGGAGAATAATGGGAAGGGCCTATACATGTTTTATATTTTGCTTGATGTGCTAGATCGGGATTAATGGTGAAGGATCCACACAATTGGTGGAAAGTTTCTTATTCCACTGCTTTTAGGAACTTATGGTGAAGGAGAAATCATGAACATTACCTTGAGTAATGAGACTGAGCTTGTTATTAAGGTTATTTTTCTAAATCGTATGTGAAAAAATAGGCATTAATCTATGTGCACATGCGCATGTCTATGTTTAGGAACTTATGGTGAAGGAGAAACATGAACTTGTCATTGAGTAGATGAGAGGAGTTTGTTGTCAAGACTATTTTACTTAATTATTTTGTGAAAAAAGTTGTAGGCATTACCGCCTTTGTGTGTGTTTATATGGTTGAGTCTTGTTGAAGGTGTGTTCATGACAGCATCAATTTGGGCTGAAAAACCTCTCCATCTAACTTGGTGATGTCCACCCCGATCATAGTGTGATGTTTTTTTTCTTTTCCAGATTATGATCTTAGTTAACCTCATCTTCTGTAGATAAAAATGGCTTGAAGGATGCTGGACGCTTTGAAAGAGAAAACTACTTTTGATTTCATCCATTGGACTTATTTGCGATGCCTTCTTAAATGTTTTGAACAACGAAGGAGCTTTAGCATCTGAATTTGCTGACAGTAAGTCTTTCATGCCTCTTGTAAATTTCTCCTTGTGCCCTTGTATAATTTTTAAGGGGAAAAAACTGATTTTTTTATTATCTCTCACACCTTATCTGTTGCTGCAAGTAAATGACTGAGGCACCATCCACACACGCATAAACATAATTTCTTTCGGCCTCGTATGCATGCATTGTTGCTGGCAATTGGGTTGAACTAGCCCTGGCCTGACTGAACCTGG
>JAVJIF010018689.1:0-73837 GCA_038442645.1 Agave tequilana | reverse complement strand
ATGCTAGCAGCATGCGTGCGATGGCCATCCTTGTGAGCGGGCAACAGCCGTCGGCCACCATGAGCCGGCGGCTACAAGGCAATTTTTTTTTTTTTTTGAGAGTTAAGGTTTCCTTAATTTGGGATTGTGAAATTGAATAGGATTAAATTTTTGATATAGATACAAAATTTAAATCTAATAAGGAAACTTATTTAATCTATTCTTAGTTGTTCTCACATTAAAGCTAATTGGGTTTTTATCCAGTTTATTTAAACCCGGCCCAAAGAAAGGAAACCAATAACTAACCATTGCGGGTCGGGTCTAATTAAGACCCGATAAGCACTGCAGGACCCGTTTTGTCAATAGAAACTTCAATTAGCCGTTACGGGCACATACGACCTCTGTTTTGGGCATGTAAACAGCCGTTTCGAAGCTCTTGACGAGCACTACAGTATTACAGGAACTATACATGACAAAACAGTAGTTAGTTGACATAAAGAAGGCATTGAAGTGTTTGTTTATCATGGTTATGTGTACCCTTACATGCTTCCGCTTTATCATCAATATTTTATTACTTATATTGTCTTGCATGATGAATATTGGTGTTTATTATAGTTAATAACACACAGATAAAGATATATACATGTTCAAGCTAAAGAATTTATAAAAGAGCTTATTTAATTGCGTATGTAGTTCATGCAGACAATAGCCGGCCCAAAGGAAGACTATTGTTTGGCCGAATTATGTACGGCGTCGGATACTTGATGTGGGTAATGCAAGTGGGAGAACCTTGATGTGTGATAATCGGCCCAAAGGAAGGTTGTCACACTATTGGCCCATATTGCATTACCCTCATCAACTAGTCCGATGGCGGAACAAGAATATAGATGCATAAATTTGTGTGGCCCATGCGTGTGGCAATCGGCCCAAAGGAAGGTTGTCATTATGGCCGGGTCATTACATATATTATATGGCCAATATAGATTACTTAAACTTTAGGACCAATCCTATAAAGTGACAGTCGGCCCAAAGGAAGGCTGTTCTCTTACATAGGACCTAAACTTTAGGATATCTATATTGGGCCAGTACAGTGTTGGCATATAGAGACACAACTTATTCTGAAAGTTTAACCGGCAGCTCTATCGGTTAAACTGGTTGCATTTTCTGAAATTCATTTTTTATGGCTATTACAGTAGAATTTTTAAATGCAATTTTATGTTAAACTGATGAGAAATTGTATACTTATGTAGTATAAATTGAAAGGTACAAACTTTAAGAAGTGGTAAGACCACGTAAATGATCGTTCTTGAATTCATGCACCTAGAGTACACCTTAAAGATTGATGGATCTCTACTATCACTAATAAAAGTTCAGTAAAGAAAAGGTCAATTATGGTAAGTGGGAGAGATCTTACAAGATGTGTTTAATGGTTATAAAACACACTATTCCTATGACTATTAGGGATGCTATGCCTGATAAGGTTAGTGCTAAGAGTTTTCTAGCTGAATTAGCAGACCGATTTACTAAATCGGATAATGTTGAGGCTAGTACGCATCTTAGCAAGCTAGTGAATATGCGCTACAACGGTAAAGGAAACATAAGGGAGTACATTATGAAAATGTCTAATCTTGTTTCAAAACTAAAGGCACTGAAATTGAAACTCTCTAAAGAGATTCTAGTGCATTTCATTTTGATTTCTCTTCCTCCACAGTCTAACCCTTTCAAGATTAATTATAATGCTCAAAGGAAAAAAATGGAGTCTCACTGAGCTCATTAGTCACTGTGTTCAGAAAGAAGAAAGGTTGAAACAAGAAAAGACTGAAAGTGCTCACTTAGCATTTCAGGGTAACACCACTAATAAGAAAAGAAAACTAAAAGGAGGAACATAAATACCACTACAGTAGCTGATCCTAAGTGGCAAAAGTGCAGAAAAAAGTAGCCTAAGGTCATTGCATACTTTTTCTGTAAGAAAGTAAGCCACCTCAAGTAGGAATGCATAAAGTATCAGAAATGGCTATTTAGCGGGTATATCTCATATTTATGTTTGTTTTGAGATTAATTTAGCTATAATGCCACTTTATAAATTATGAATAGATAATTCACATAAGCGATTCAATGCGAAACTTCCAAACCAAAGGAGGCCCAGCCAGCTGAGCGATACGTATACATGGGTGATGGAAATAGAGTTGCAATTAAAGTTGTTGGAGTTTGTAGGCTTAAATTAAATTCTGGTTTTTTGTTTTAGATTTGGATGAGACTTTATATGTACCGTCCTTTAGGCGGAATCATATTTCTATTTCATTTGTTAGACAGATCTAGTTTTGCTGTCACTCTTGATAATGAAATGCTTAGTCTACTTTCCAAACCTAAAGTTGTTGGTACTAGAATTCTGATTGATGGCTATATAAATTGAAACTTCATGCTTATATACTAAATCTCTATATGTGAATAGCATAGGCACTAAGCGAAAATTAATTAAAGAAACATTAAAAAGTTGGTACTAGACGAAGTTCAAGTGTCTTAATTTGGTGTACACAGACATTTGTGGTCCATTCCCTACAGCTTGTTGGAATTGCCATGAATATTTCATCACTTTTACAGACAATTACTCTCGTTATAGGTACCTGTACTTGTTCCATGAGAAATCCCAATCATTGGACATGTTTAAAGCCGTTAGATCTGATCATGGTGGTGAGTACTATGACAGATATAACGAATCAGGTAAATGTCCAGAACCATTTGTCAATTTCTGAAAGAGTGGTATTATCGCATAGTACACCATAACAGGGACACCTCGTCAAAATGGTATTGCTGAGAGATAAAATCACACATTAAAGGATATGGTTGGGAGTATGATAGCTCACACTATTCTACCAAAGTCATTATATAGTGAAGCCTTAAAAATGGTTGTCACCTCCTTAATAGAATACCTTGCAAAACAGTAACTAAAACCCCGTATGAGTTACGGACTGGAAAATCTCTCAGTGTTAGGCATCTATATGTTTGGGGTTGTCCAGTGGAAGCTCGGTCATATATACCATATGAGAAGAAGTTGGACTCAAGGACAGTTAGTTGTTTATTCGTAGGGTATTCTGAGAGGTATAAAGGCTTTAAGTTTTATTGTCCCTCCACTAAGAACATAAAGACGGATTGCTAAATTTTTTTTGAGAATATTCAGAACAGTGGGAGTCAACTACATAAAGATTTCATATTAAGAAAGGACATATTGTTATACCCATGACAATTGTTCCAATGATAAAGTAGTTGTTCGACTTCAAGATGAAAATACAGTTGCATCCTTACAAGATACATATACAGTTCATCCTGAAGTAGATCATGTTGGTAAGTAGAAACTGAAAATTCTCAACCACAAGTGCCTAGGAGATCAACTAGAGAGAGGAGATCAGTCATTGCAAATGACTATATATATTTATCTCCAACAGCATGAGTTTGACATAAGGCTAGAGGATGACCCCACATCCTTGAATGAGGCCAAACTCAACATTCACTCCACTAAGTGGTCAAATGTCATGAAAGATGAGTTAAAATCCATAAAGGACAATGATGTTCGGGATTTAGTAGAGTTGCCTGAAGGAAAGAAACCGATTGGTTGTAAATGAGTATTCAAAACCAAGCGGGATTCGAAAGGTAATGTCAAAAGGTATAAGGCACATCTTGTCACAAAGGGATTCACTCAAAGAAAGGGCATTGATTATAAGGAGACTTTCTCCCTAGTTTTCATGAAGCATTCTTTTAAGATTATTATGGCACTCGTGGTTCACTTTGACCTGAAGTTATACCAAATGGATGTTAAGATTGCCTTTCTTAATGGTAGCATTAAGAAGGAAATCTATATGGTGCAACCATAAAGTTTTAAAGTGAAAGTTTCATAATATTTGGTTTGCAAATAAAGAAATTCATTTATGGTTTAAAGCAAGCATCCCGTCAATAGTATTTGAAATTTGATCAAGTAATATCCGACTTTGATTTTAAGGAAAATATAGTTGATCAATGTATTTACCATAAATTTAAAGGGAGTGGATTTATATTTCTTGTGCTATATGTGGATGACATTCTATTAGCAAGTAACGATATAGATCTTCTACTTGAGACCAAGAGTTTCTCTCAAATAATTTTCAGATGAAAGATCTTGGAGACGCTTCTTTTGTGATAGGCATCCAGATTCAACGTGACAGGACACGTGAAATATTAGGTTTATCACAAAAGGCCTATATCGATAAATTGCTAGATAGATATGGCATGAAGAATTGCTCTTTGGGTGATGCGCCTGTCACTAAGGAGATAAGTTAAGTCTACTCTAATGTCCCAAGAATGATCTACGGAAAGAGCAAATGAAAGACATTCTATATGTATTGGCGGTTGGATGTCTGATGTGTGCTCAAGTTGTACCCATCCAGAATAACATATACCATTGAGAAACTTGACAGAAACTTGATCAATCATGGGATTGATCTCTGGAAGACTGTCAAGAAGGTAATGCGATATCAATAGAAGACTACATGAAATCTGATCAGTTGCAGCTGATCGGATACACAGATTCAGATTATGTTGTATGTATCGACAATAGGAAGTCCACTTCATGTTATATTTTCTTATTGTAGGAAGATGGTGGATTTAGTCGAGAGGCCATTGCAGCTACACTATGATAATAAGAGCTATAGAGCTCTACTACAATAGTGACAAGAGTTCAGTAAAGTCAAAACATATCAACATCAAGTTTTTGTCATCAATGATAAAGTTCGGAATCATATTTTGTCTGTTGATAGTGATGACACTATTCTTAACATTACAGATTCACTCATTAAAGGACTTTCACCTTAAGTATTCTTAGAGCATATTGCTCATATGGGGATGACTAGTCATTATGATATCCTGATTTTGTGGGAGTGGATAATTTTATGTAACAGACATTATTTCTAAGTGCACTTTATGGATATTTGTTTATTCTGATAAATTTATAACTACTTTTCTTAAAGTTTACTTTTGTGCATTTGAGTTTGTTGAATTAGCAGTTAGACTCGTTGGAGTCATAAAGTTAGACTCGTTGGAGTCATAAAGTGGAAACCAGTTGGAATTGTATCTTATTTGATCAGAGGACATTTCCATGCCACACGTCCATATTTGATCTATGTCGTTAGGGTTCTGAAACTTGTGATGTGGAAGGTCCTACCTCGATTACACAGAAGGTAACGGTGGCAGGACTCTTAATGGACCAGTTGTTTTGAAACGTGGTTTGTCGGCGGTTAAAGTTTTGATGTCATAAAGTTATGCATAATATCTATTCAGTATGACTTGCTTGGCCCAAGTGGGAGATTGTTAAACTTATTATGTTTTAAAGTCTAATTTATTTTGGGCCTAATCAAGTCAATTGGATATTTGCACCCGCCCACTTAACCTATGTTGTTTGACCCATAAAGAATTGATCAAACCTAAATGGTTTGGGTCTAGACACGTTTTCAATTACACTTAGTCATGAGTGTATTTAAATTAGAATGTGGGACTCATCACACGTGTGGAACTCGTGTTATAAATCAAGGGCCTAGATCTATGATGAGTTGAACTAGGGTTTCTTGATGCTATATATACCATGAGTAGGGTTCCCTCTCCACCACCAACAACAACAATAACCATCTCTCTCTTGGAGGCCTCTCATCTCCTCTAAGAATAAATAAGAGAACTTGGTGACTGGAGAGAAGAATCCTCTCCCTCAACCCGGCGTCCTCGAGATCGTGCAACCTTCAGCATCCTCTTCGTGATGGAATCAGGTATGCCTAAAATCCTCCTTCCTTTTGATCATGATAAAGAGGCTTACAGTATATGTAGATCTTGTATGGAATAAATTTAGATCTAACACGTGCAACTCATTATTCTATGCTATAGTTGATTTTATTCATGAGCAAAATCATTTTAATTTATTCAAGTTGGGGATAGATTGATGAATGATTGGTGAAAACTTCTTGGATAAACTCAGTATGCTTCTATTGAAGATTTGGGGGATGATGGGAATCAAAATCGTGCATGAATTTCATTTCTTTTTTTTTTTTTTCCATGGCAGGATATGTGTGGCTCGCAGTCTTTGCAATCTTGCACGTTGGTACAAATTTGAGAATAAACAACACACATTTTACGGCGGTTAAAGTTCCGTATTAATACAACGTCGGTTCTTATATGAACCGCCGATAGAGGCACTTACCACTGCGGTTTTTGAAAAAAAAAACCATTGTGATAAGTTCGATTGAAAATTGGGATTCGATTCAGACTTTTTACGGCATTGGAAAACCGTCATGAAATGTACAGATCTTTCACGACGTTGACATAGACAATGATTTTTGAACCACCATCGTTTATTTTTAACGGCTGTTTTACCCGCTGTCGAAACTTAACTCTGTTGTAGTCACTGATAGACAATGTAGTCTAGTTTGGCAATTAGATTTCAATATATGAAACTATGATTTCCGGAAGTCTTGAGCTAAACCCTCTAAAAATTGAAACCATAGTTTATTTGCAGTTTTGGCTATAAAAATAAAAATACTGAAATCATGGTTTGGAAATGGTCTCGAATTACTTCTAGTCTTGCAATATATTTCCACAAATATGACAAAATACGGCAAACTTCTGATTACGTATTTACTTTTTCACTATTGAACTTCTTGACAAAGCTCTCCATATTAGATGTATTATTTGAAGCTAAGCAATCTGCATGTATAAATACGCATGTATTTTTTTGTTACGTGTATTATTTAGCACGTAGAAACCTTGTATAAGAAACGTATATAGTACATGACATATGAGGTAAATGTAATACAAGCACACATGATATATTTTTTCTGATGTGACAGTGGATTAGCTTGCATGCAGCTTAATTAGCTTTCTTGTCTTTCTCCTCCACTGTTCTTAGAAGCTCCCATCAGTACGCTTAAAAGAGTGAAATTTGAGTGATGGTGTATATTGGCAGTCTCAGTGCCTCCTTGGCTTGAGACATTGATGCAATCAGTGACACAGTTTTTTTTTTTTTTTTTTTTTTTTTTTTTTTTTTGAATATTTATATTATTTTGTATCTGTTAGGCAATTATTTTTCCTTTTCTGATATGTGAAAAAAACCCCTCCTTGTATTGTTATTTGTCCTTGCGCCTTATATCTGAAATTTTTGCTGTTGGCTCTTTCTCCTTTTACTTCTGCACATTGTTGTACATTGTCTCGTACTTTTGGAATATTATCTTGGAGAGTACTTTTGGAATATTATCTTGGAGAAATGCTCTTTTATCAGCAACAGTGGAGGTTCGTGTATGATTAGCTAGTTGGTTTGAGATCAATTACCATATATATGTGTATCAAACATATGTATATCAGCCGACGGCTGAGAGACCCTCTCAGCCTGCGATGACGTGGCACATTATTAGCCACACTAGGAAAGACGCGCCTATTGAAACAGTTGAAATTACTAAATGCCCTGCGGTAAAAAATAGTAGATCTGTATAGTTATTATTTTTTTTTTTTATATTTCTGACGTTAGTCAATATTGTCACAATTATTTTTTATAACTGCGACCAACTTCATCAAATCACGAAACTAATTTGAATGCTTCTTTATTAAATTTTTTTTTACAAATTTGAATGTTTCTTTATTAAATTTTTTTTGCAGATATTATATATTTTAGGAATGCGCCTAAGCTCGTAGTTGTCAATAAAATAATTTCTCAATAGTTTTAATTTTTTTTACGCAGATATTATTTATTTTAGGAATGCGCCTAAGGTCGTAGTGGTCAATAAATTAATTTCTCAATAGTTTAAAAGCGCCATTTATCACAGTTTACAATTATTTAATTTGTAGATTTTTTATGATATGATCTGTAAGAATTTTACTGATTTCGAATATAGTCGCAGTTTACTTTTTTCGCATGTAATGTATAAATTATTATTATTTTTTACATATTGAATGCGAACAAGGACTGCAACTATGATCGCAGTACTTAACGAGAGCTTGTCGTGTATGTTTTTTTTACTAGGTTAAATGTAATAACGGTGACTAAGAACTGATACTATAGTCGTAGTTTACGTATTATTTTATATATTTGTACTTCACTGTGACTGTTGTCACAGCTGCCTATAAACTATTAAATTGTTTTTACATATTGCATGCGATCAAGGACTGCGAATATGGTCGCAGTGCTTACGACAGGTTTTGTGGATGATTTTTTTGCTAGGTTAAATGTAATAACGGTGACTAAGAACTGATACTATAGTCGCAGTTTACGTATGATTTTATATATTTGCTCTTCACTGTAACTGTTGTCTCAGCCGCCTATAAATTATGATTTTTTTTTTACATATTGCATGCGAACAAGGACTGCGACTATGGTCGCAGTGCTTAAGGACAGCAGTCGCAGTTTTCTAATTTGTGATATACAGTGAAATATACTGATTTGAGAGGATTGCGATCACGTTCACAGTATTATCTATTTATATAGTTTATTAAAATATTATTTTATCTTAAATTTATTAATACAATTTAATTTTCAATAATAAATTTAATTTAATAATATTTATATATTTAAATCACTGCTATAACTAATTTTATGGTCAATTTTTTCACTTACACTTTACATTACCAACCAAACACTGTAAAACACAATATATTTTTTCATTTAAATTTTCACTTTACCAACCAAACATCGTAAAACATAATATACTTTTTCATTTATACTTTCACTTTACCAACCAAATACTATAAAACACAATATATTTTTCTTGCCACAGTTCACTTTTCACATTCTCATTTTACGACCTACGACTTGCAGCCACTTGCAGCAAAACAAGCAGGCTTTAACGGTAGCAGCTGTAAGTAAGAAAATATGGGTGTAAAATGAGATTTACATGACCACAAAATTAACTGTAGCAACTTCAAGTGAGAAAATGAGAGTTGTATTTTGCAAGTTATTTTGTAGCGAAACAAACAGTGAAAAATGAAAAAGTGATTTTACGACTTACGACTTACCACCATTATGGCGAGAAAACAAACAGGCCCTTAGTATTTTTATACTATCTTATTGATACTAATTGATACCTTACTTTAACAAGGAGATGATGGTCTATTCCCTTCATCATCATACGCTGGCTATGTTGGTTGCATGCATCTATGCGGATTGCAAGCCCAATTGCACCTATAATTGTAAATCGTTTTTTCAGTTAAATTAGAGCTGAAATGTGATTATAGGTCGATTTGCATATGTGTGGCCCATACATAACCCCAACTGCAATCAATATTTATATTTTGGTGTTCATATTTGCAAGTTGCATATGTGGATGGATCTTTATCTTATACTTTCCCAATGACTCCTCTCATGTCTCTCTTTAATAGCTCTCTCTCTCCCCCCCAATCTCTGGCCTCTCCTCTTGACGCGGATTGGGTAAGTGAATGACGCCAGTTAGATCTCATTCTAACGCCAATGAACCCTTGAGGGACCTTCAGGTAGGAACGTATTCGAATCTAGGATAACAGCACCCGAATCCACGAACAATTTACTCGAATCCACGAGCAAAGATAGGCAAATTGAATTCACGAGCAATAGAGGATATAAATTCAAAGTTTATTGATCAAAAATTTTTGAATACAAAATAAAGAGTACAATGGTCTTTTATAAACTTACAAAAGAGTCCGAATCTATTTAGGAATTCCAAATTCAAATAAAGAAAAATAAAATCAATCGGATTCCAATTTGGATCCAAAAATAAAATTCTAAACACTAACTCAGAATACAGCAGATACTCACACAGGTCTTCTCAGTATTATCGGTCAACCGAGCGATCGACCGGCTAAGATACTTAACTCTATTTCTTCGTCTGTCTTCTGGACGGTCAATCGGGCGGTCGACTAGGTGACTTGGTTTCTTCTTTGTTTCCCGCCTTGTTATCAGTAGGTCGCTCGGACGATCGACTGACGTCTTCAGCTGATTTTATCGGTCGACTGGACTGCCAATCGAGGCCTGCATTAGATCTTCTGTTGAGCCTGGTATTCTGGCTCTGCCTTCCTACATCAGTCCCTCACTCTTCAAAATAACTTGTCCTAGAGTTCTGATCAAATAGATTGCGTAGGGATACGAGTGAAGACGCCTTTTCTTGTGTAGATGTTGGAATAGGTGGAATTGATTTCATGGCAATTCTTTTACTCTTCCAAGTGAAGACACACACACACACACACACAATCATACATATACATGTATTCCTTTATCTTTATGAGTAGCGTCAGCATCATGTAGCCACGGCCTTCCCCAAAATAATATGACATTTGTCCCTATCGACAACATCAAAAGTAACAAAATCTTGATAGAATTGCCATTTGAAAAAGGAGCATGATATAAATCTGTTACCTTGATGTAGGGGCCTTTCCTGATCCACCCAATGGCTAGGGATGATGATGTGGTTTTATCTCTAGCTTCAGATGATTTATAAGTGCACTGGACATGATATTCTCACAGCTTCCATTATCGATGATGAGATTGCATACCTTGTACTTGACCCAAACATATTGAGTAGAAGATTTGATACCGTTGTGTGGTATTGGGGATCTTCTGGTAGCAGAGTAATTTCTGAACAACACAAGCATGGGTTCTCCATGTTCTTCGACAAAATCAGAATCACTTGTATCCTTGATTACGACTCTTTCGTCTTCATCTCCATAATCCGCAATGTTGACTTGCTTCCTCTTTGGACATTTATTGGACCTATGTCTAGGCTCTCCACACCTATAACATTTACTGATCCCGGGTTTGGTGTAGAAATTTTCTTTGCTTTTTGCGGTTGCGGTTGCTGTTGTTGGTGCTGACACAAGGGTTTTGATTGCCTATTAAGTTGCGGTTGGTCAACTATCGTGGAACTCGGCTGAATTTCTTCGTCACCTAATGGCTCTTCGATTGACATCAGATGCTTGAAAGGCGGAGTTCTACTGTGAAGTCTCTCAATCTTCATGGCTTTATTGTGAGTTTCATTGACGGAGAACAAGTCGTGAAGGATCACATGTTCTTAGATGGGGTACTTTAACCTGGCGATGTATTTGATCGTTTGTTGTTCATCATTCAAGGATAGTTCACATTGTGATGAGAGGCAATAGAACTCCTTCGTGTACGCCGCAACAGTCATTGTACTTTATTTGTAATGTTCAAACTGATTGTAAAGGATTTGTTGATAATCGGGTGAAAATAATCTATCTTATAGGAGTTATTTCACGCGTCTCCAAATCATTGCGGGTGGCTTGCCTTGGCGTCTCCTTGTGATTTGTAGTTGGTCTCACCATGTGGCAGCTCCTCCTTTGAGCTTGTATGCCATAAACTTGACATGTTCCTCCTTGAGAACGTAAGCCATATCGAAAAACTTCCCTACTTCATAGATCCAGTCTAAGAAGGACTCAATATCTAGGTTCCCACTAAAAAGAAAAAATTTTGATCTTCATCTTATATTCGCTAGAACTTGGGTAATCTCTTCTCCTATCATGATTAGAAAGAAGAAATCCTTCTCCTCTGTTAGGATTAGAATTGGTCATCTGTCTAGGGCCTCGCCCGTAAGCCATCTCTCCATCATGAGCTTCATTTTCGAAGACATCTCTTTGATAGAGGGGGTTGTTCAATTCTTCCTCCTCGAAAAGATCTTCGTATTAAAAATTTTGAAGAGGACGTCTTTGTGGCTGTTGATGTGGTGGATGTTGATTTGGCAGTGGTTGGTGTGGTAGAAGTTGATGTTGTAGAAGTTGATAAGGTGGTATTGATATGGCAGATGATGTTGTTGTAGAGGTGGGGGTGAGGGTGGTTGTGAATGAAGATTACCTGATGAGCGATCTCTTCCACTTCGGTACGTACCATCGGCTAGACCTCGATCGTTGATTTTGAGGACAACTTCTTGATTCTTGGACCATACTATCCATAGTTGATTCAAAAGCGCTAAGCCTCCCTTCAATGGTGTCCATCCTTGAAAAAAAGGCTTTGTGATTTGTCACCGTCTCCAGCCATCGTCGGAAAGTTTGTCGAAGCTTTGATACCAATTAATGCAGAGCGGGAAAGCGAACGACGCCGGTTAGATCTCGTTCTAGCGCCAACACCCTAGAGGGAACCTTTAGGCAGAACATACTCAAATCCATGAGCACAATACTTGAATCCACGAGCAGTTTACTCTAATCCACGAGCAAAGATAAGCAACTCGAATTCATGAGCAATAGAGGAGATTAACTCAAAGTTTATTGATCAAAATTGAATAATTGTTGAATACAAAATAAAGAATATAATAGTATTTTTATAGGCTTATATAAGAGTCCTAATCTATTTAGGAAATCTAAATTTAAATAAAGAAAGATAAAATCAATCAGAGTTCAATTTGAGTCCAAAAATAAAATCCTAAACTAAATTAAAATTCAGCGGATACTGGCCTGGGTGACTGACCGCTAAGTCTTCTCCGTATTGCTGGTATATCGGGCGGTCGATCGACAACGATACTTAGCCCTATGTCCTTGGTCTGTCTTCTGGATGGTCAACAGCGCGGTCGACTGGGTGACTTGGTTCCTTCTCTGTTTCCTTCCCTGTAATCAGTCGGTCGACCGAGCGGCCGATCGACGTCTTCAGCTGATTTTATCAGTCGACCGGGCGGTCGATCAAGTCCTGTATTTGGTATCTGTTGAGGCTGATTTTCTGGCTCTGCCTTCCTACATCACCTCCTTAGCCATTATCACTACCTTTTCCCCTCCAGCAGCCAACAACCTATATCCCCAGGCACTCCTTTACTTGGTCAAAATTGTAATATTCCTATTTCATAATACCCAAATTGATATTTAAAATGATAAATAATGAATTTAAAAATATATTACTTAATTGTTAAAATCATAGCTCAAACCCGAGTCCATCAATACCAAATTCTAATGCTCAAACCATGATGCCACATTGGTGTGTGATTATGTGATCCAATGTATTGGAACTAAACTGAAAACCAATTCCAAATCTCAAATTTTCAATCACAAATCTTATTAGATTCTTGCAAATCTTCCAAACAACTAAATCCACCAGTTGTAGCCTATCAGCTAAAAATCTAAATTTAATACCTATGCTAATAAATTAAACATTATCTTGTTTTTATTCATTTTCCTAAGAAGAAAGAAAGGAACCCTAAGTTCAACCTTACCAATCCCCATTCTCCTCTCTTCTCAAGCCGATTGCGATTGAACAAGGTGTTTTGAGGTGTGGAGATTGAGGAGCAGGCTAGGGAAATCAATTCAAGTAAGTAATTATTTTTCTCATCATTTAATTTGGTATAAATATTTTATAAATATTATGTCTACACAATGATTATCCATGATTTTTATACATCAAAACTCAATCAAAATCTTACTAAAATACATATGGAAACATAGTAATACACATCTTAATTTACATATTTTAAAAATTTCAACATGATTTTCATCCCAAAAAAAAAAAATCTTTGCTGCTCTCGGCCAACAGCCTAGCCTGCTGCACAGACCCGAAATGGGTCGTGCAGGCCCGCTCGTGTGCCTAGCACGGGTGCAAACAACATCCGGCCTGGCCTGGCTAGGCCTGGGCTGCACCATGGGCTCGGGCAGCCCATTGTGTACCTACAATAAAAAAAAAAGAAATTAAAAACTATAGACATGGCCCATGAAAGAAACACCTAGAGGGGGGGTGAATAGGTGTTTGTGCTAATCTAAAACTAAATGCAAAACTAAGTGCGCTAAATGCGAAAGCTAATGCAAATTTTGCAACACACTTAGTACAATCAACAAGTGTAGCCGAATTCCCCGTGAAGGGCTCTGGACTAACTCCTCTTGATTCCCCTTGAATGGGTTGCGGTGCTATATGAAGCTCTTGTTGATTAGGTACAAGTGAGGCACACACAAACAACCAAGCATATACAAGATATAGCAATGTGATTTATGCAAGGCACAACACAAGCAAATAGATATGATATGACAATATGAATTATGCTCAACACAAGCAAATATGATATGAATGAAGTTTGATGCTTTGCACAATATAAAGAGAGAGAGTTTAGAGGCAAGTGGATCAAACGCAAACACATTGATATGTTTCGAGGTTCGAGCACCCTTGCTCTACATCCCCGCCTACACCACCGTGTAGGATTTTCAATCCACTATACCGTCCACCGAGGACTCCCACCGAGGGAACCTTCACCGAGAAGGATTTTTACAACAATGGAGTACCGAACTCCTCTCTCAAATAACCACCTCACAACCGAGGGGTAGGCCCGTAGCCAAAACAACAACCAATCCACCTCACACTTGAGGGATACAAACCAACAACCAACTCCACCTCACCAAGCGGGATTAAACACCAATCTCCACCTCACAATAGAGGGAGCAAACCCAAATCACAACCTCAACCTCTACCAAAGAGGGAGCAACCAAGAAATCAAGGGTTTACAAAAGGTGGTCTCTTTCACCACAAACCTCTTTCCTTTTTCTTTTTCCACAAAAACAAGATCCTAAATAGATTAGGATAGAAGATAGCTCAAGTGTGGAAACAAGGTGTTTTTGAAAACAAGCAACAAAGAAAAACTAATTGGGAAGTCTCTTGTGAAAGATAGAAAATGAAAGATCAAATCAAAATCCCAAAACCTAGTTTTCTTTGATTTTCCAAAAACCAAAACACAAATCAATTTGGAAGTTTAAAGCCTAAAACACTTTTGAAAACTTGTTTTAAACACTTTAGAAACCAGAAATTTTTCTCCTTGAAAATCTTGGCCAAAAACCCAAAGAGATGGGGTTTATATAGGCCCAATACAAAACTAGCCATTAGAGCTGAGCTGGCAGCTCTGACAGGCAGCGGTCGACCGGTCCGGTCGACCGCCAACGGTCAGAATTGTGACCGTTGGGCAACCACGGTCGACCGGCCCGGTCGACCCAAACAAACAGAGAGCTCTGCTCTCAGACCGGTCGACTGTCCCGGTCGACCGTCCCAGTGTCTCCAAACGTGCACAGATTTGTGCACGTCGGTCGACCGGCCCGGTCGACCGACCTCAGCCTTAGTCGACTAGTCAGGTTACTAGTCAACTGGTTGAAGCCTGGAACAAAATTCTGGGTCAGAAAAACAATGTAAATATTTTTCTAAAAATCTTTTAACACTTCTAAAAATCACCAAAAATAGTTTTATCATTTTGCATTGATATATAAACATGTGGTAAAAAGTTTAGCTCAAATATCAATCAATATGAACTATTTTTGTGTTTTATCATTTTTTACCAAAAACCAAAACTTGTATTTTTATCAAACTTGATTTTTCCAACACATAAATAGGGATATCAAAATAAGTTTGTTTAGCAAGTTAAACCATGTATGTATAACTAGAAAACATCTACTATACATATAAAACATGTAAACTTGTTTTGATCAATCTATTCATGAAAACCAAATCCAAAACATGAAAACGTGTGTGTTTGTGCACTTGAGCATATCAACTATACTAAACTTTACAAATGGATCTAAAACACACTATCTAAACTATGGATACCTAAGTCTTCTTGATGATCTTCATCTTCAAGTTGACTTGCTCCAAAACTCCATCCATGGGCTAGCCAATGTGTGATCTTGAAGCTTTGGCCCTGGAATCAACATGAAAAGCTTCTAAACACCTTGTTGAAGCTAATCACCAACTAATATCTTGGTTAATGATCTGAAACTTAACAACACAAGATTATTAGTAAACATAACTACATGAGTTAATCATCATCAAAACTAGGGTGGAAGGCCTTTGGGCCAACAATCTCCCCCTTTTTGATGATGACAAAACTCATGGAGTTATATATGCATGGATTAAAGTTAAGCTTCAAAGAAGCTCCCCCTTAACTCATGCATAAACAAAAATAAAAAATATATGACAATGAAGCTCATAAATATGTATGCAAATGTATGACATGTATGCAATACAACATGTCAAATAATCATAAAAGACATCACGTTCTTATCTCCATACATTTGCAAAACAAAACATATATGCATATCTATTGTTTATTTGTTAAGTATGAGAAAACTAAAAACAAGTATGCATATAAACATGTATGCATCAACATGCATAAAAACATATTCTAGAAGTTCTAGATACCAATTAAATTAATAAAATATTAACAAAACACTAGATGCTCTAGATACCAATAAAACTTAATATATGCAAAAACATAAATATGCATATATAAACATGAATTATTCTCCCCCTTTTTGTCAATCATCAATAAAGGGGTAAACAATCAAAAACAATAAAATGAGGGGTAAAAATCTTTCTCCCCTTTTAAGTCAATCAAAACAATACAAACAATGTTTTCCCCCTTTTTGTCTAAAACAAAACAAGGTCAATAAGGGGTGACTTTAAGCAACATGATATCAATAGATAAATATGTCAATGAAGCATCTTGATACCAATAGAAAAGTAACAAACAAAAAAAAATATTGATACCAATTTTTAAAACAAAAAACACATGAAAAAAATCTTGATACCAATTTAAAAGTAATCAATTAAAACAAAATTGAAGCTCAAGCACTAGCTTAAACAAGATTTTGTGAAAAATTTATATCTTAAGTACAATAGAACAAGTATATGTGTATGAAATAGAATGAGTACCAATCACCAATAGATGATACCAATTGAAAATATACATACACAATAAACATATGAGTATACAAAAGGATCAAAATGATACCAATTGAAAGAGTTCAATGATACCAATTGACATAGCAATAAGTTCAAGTGTATACATCATATTACAATACCTCCCAATCAAGGTTCAAGTTTTAAATGATTTTCATTTTAAAGCATACAAGAACATGATCTCCCATCCAACCGACCGTAGAAGGTAGGGGTTTCAAAAATAGATTTGAAAATGTAGTATGTTTGAAAATCTCTACCATAGTGAAGAATACCGTAACTAGTTAAATGGGGAAAAACTTTTAAACTAGTACGAAATCCTTCAAGTAAGGAATAAAAACAAATATATATCATGAAAATATGAAATTCACAAAATAGTCAACACTCATAATCAATTAAGCATAAATATGACTCATGAAAACAAACACATGAGTAAACAATAATTGTGAGTGTACATATAAAGTGTGAATATCATAATCATGAAAATTTTTCATTAAGCTTAATTATTCCTTAAACATTGAAAACACGAAAATCATCAAAACTTATTTAACCTTCATGGCATATGTATGTCTAATACAAACTAAAGTATACATACATATCCAAAACACAACGAGTCCACAAAATATATGCATTAAGGCACGTGGCTCTAGGATAATCATGTATATCTAATAGTTTGGACAAGATAGACATATACATGAAGTTAATCAATTAAACACAAAATCAAGAAAATCTAAGTCTTCACCAAAACAAATTTCATTTCAAGGTATATGTATGAATTTGTCAACACAATAAGTATACATACATATCTCTAAACATAATTGAGTCCAGCATGAAAGGCAAATGACTCAAGGGGTATACATGTATATCTTAAAGTTTGGCAATACAAACATATACATGAAGTGAAACACACAATCATAAAACAAATTCAAAAATGAGAATACAAGTTTAAAATGTATGAATCATCAAAACTAGATTATACTAGCACATCTAATGGGTTCAAATAAGCAATCAAGCCCAAACATATATAGATTTATTTGTGGCCCACTATATGTACAAGTATAAGTCCTAGTCTTAATGAAAACTAACATCTAAACAAGTAATCTTAATATGAAGTATTAAAACAAAAATAAAAATCATCATGATAAAACTAAAACATGATTACTATGTAAATTCACATGTATTAGATTCATGATGTACATTATAGCTTAAATAAAAGTGAGAACACTAAGAATGGGTTCATACAAGCATGTGTGTCTCAAATACTATATATGTATGTCAAGGATCTAATAATCATGGCATTTACATACTAATCCATAGACAATGAAACATGCTATAAACATCAAAGATATGAAATACAAATCATATATGATCAATATGTACATGCATGTGCATTAGATTTAGGTCATACAAATTAGTTTAACCAAGGTGAGAACACAAAAATATAAGTCCATATAAAACATGGATGTTTCAACCAACTAATAAGTATAACACTAATCAATTAACATGGCATATTCATGGTGATCACTAAACATCAAATCATGCTATGAAAGATAAACATGGAAAGCATGTAAACATAAAGAGTTAGAGATTCGATACCAAAACCAATGAGGGCACCGCTCTAGTTCTCCAAAACAAAGGTGGTCCTCTCCACCAAACCTTCCCTTGAAAGTGATGCATCCAATTGATTTCCATGAAGCTCGGAACGCATCCACTCCAAGGTGTCATCACTCTCACGTCATGTGAGAGCCCACACCTACATCAAAAATAATAGGAGGGGTGGTCTTTGGTACCCATATCTTATTGGGTCTATGGGAGTTAGTACCTTCTCTAACCCAAACAAACTTCTTTGCTAAATTTACATTATGTAATCTATCAAAGCAAAACTTAGCAAGGTGGCCCTTACGTCCACAATGTGTACAAGTGTACACATGAGCATACATGTGAGAAGTGTGTCCGTGAGGAGCATGTGTATGCCGTGGAGGGTGTGCATGCATAAAAGTTGGAACTTGTTTCTTTCGAACCAAGGTTTCCAACCGTGTATGGTTCATGGCACATTGGCTCATAGTGGAGCCCAAACAATCTACTCTCTTCTTTAACATACAAATATTATCATTGATCCTAGAAGAAGAGGTACATGCATTAGGTAGACTAGATGAAGAAGCTACACTAGCATGGCAAACATGTGCATCCATCTTATTTTGCAAAACAGTATTTTTCTTTAAACACACATCTAAATCATTTGAAATGGAAATAATTTTGTTTTTCAAAGCAACATTCTCTTTTGAAACAAAATCAATTTTGAAGATAAGTTTTCATTTTTCTTCAAAATTGTTTCACAATTATTTTTAGACTTTAAAAATTCATTTTCTTTAAGTGCAAGATCTAATTGAGATCTCAATGCATCCCTTTCATTATAGACCTCAACCTTCTCTTGCAAAACACAATCAAGTCTAGAATGCAAACTTTTATTTTCTTTTTCAATTTCTAGACTTTTCTTTTTCAAAATCTTATATTTTTCTATTAAGTTTTCACACACAATGGATAGTTCTTCATTCAAAGCATGGGGATCAACAAAATCATTTGAAGAACTAGCACAATCATCATTATCTAAGTGGGGTTCCGAATGTACCTCAAGGAGTCATTCCCTTGGACCATGAAGCATCGTGAATTGGATTCTCCACTAGATTCCTCCGGTTGATTTGGCAATTGAAGCTTGGAGGTGGTGGTTGTTGTCAACATATTCCACACTA
Source organism: Agave tequilana (assembly GCA_038442645.1). Lineage (NCBI taxonomy): Eukaryota > Viridiplantae > Streptophyta > Magnoliopsida > Asparagales > Asparagaceae > Agave > Agave tequilana. The sequence continues at coordinate 54,442 of JAVJIF010018689.1, read as the reverse complement.
CAAAAGCGGAATCAATGTTAGAAACACGTAAAAGATAATCTTTAGATAATGTGCTTCTAAGGCCTCAAGGGCTTGTGCATTGGCCCCTATATGATTGCTATCACTAAGGAAGGATTCCTGGTAATGGCAAGGTAAACTTTATGACCTAGGGTTTGTAAAAAAACGGTCATCCTAATTTTCCAAACATGAATGTTGGAAGGGTCAAAACTAGGTGGGGTCATGAAGGCCATGGTAAACTATATGAGTGTGCAAACAAGCAAATGCAAACAATAGATTAGCAAGCAAATGGATCTCACTCCTAGGATGTTAAGCCTAAGTATCAGGAGCACTAGCTCTGATACCAATTGAAAGAAACACCTAGAGGGGGGTGAATAGGTGTTTGTGCTAATCTAAACTAAATGCAAAACTAAGTGCGCTAAATGCGGAAGCTAATGCAAATTTTGCAACACACTTAGTACAATCAACAAGTGTAGCCGAATTCCCCGTGAAGGGCTCTGGACTAACTCCTCTTGATTCCCTTTGAATGGGTTGAGGTGCTATATGAAGCTCTTGTTGATTAGGTACAAGTGAGGCACACACAAACAACCAAGCATATACAAGATATAGCAATGTGATTTATGCAAGGCACAACACAAGCAAATAGATATGATATGACAATATGAATTATGCTCAACACAAGAAAATATGATATGAATGAAGTATGATGCTTTGCACAATATAAAGAGAGAGAGTTTAGAGGCAAGTGGATCAAACGCAAACACATGAAAGGGGGAACACCTAGAGGGGGGTGAATAGGTGTTAGTGCTAATCTAAAACTAAAAGCAAAACTAAGTGCGCTAAATGCGGAAGCTAATGCAAATTTTGCAACACACTTAGTACAATCAACAAGTGTAGCCGAATTCCCCGTGAAGGGCTCTGGACTAACTCCTCTTGATTCCCCTTGAATGGGTTGAGGTGCTATGTGAAGCTCTTATTGATTAGGTACAAGTGAGGCACACACAAACAACCAAGCATATAAGTAATATAGCAATATGAATTATGCAAGGCACAACACAAGCAAATAGATATGATATGACAATATGAATTATGCTCAACACAAGCAAATATGATATGAATGAAGTATGATGCTTTGCACAAATGTAAAGAGAGAGAGTTTAGAGACAAGTGGATCAAACGCAAACACAATGATATGTTTCGAGGTTCGAGCACCCTTGCTCTACATCCCCGCCTACACCACCGTGTAGGATTTCCAATCCACTATACCGTCCACCGAGGACTCCCACCGAGGGAACCTTCACCGAGAAGAATTTTTACAACAATGGAGTACCGAACTCCTCTCTCAAACAACCACCTCACAACCGAGGGGTAGGCCCGTAGCCAAACAACAACCAATGCCTCTACCGAAGAGGGTTACAACAAATCTCCACCTCTTACTAGAGGGAGTAAACCAATCACCCGATCACCTCTACCTAAGAGGGATACAACAAGAATAAGGGTGTACAACTAGTGGTTTCTTTCAACCACAAACAATCTCTCTTTTTCTTTTTCCACAAAACAAATGATCCTAATAGATTAGGATAGAAGATAGCTCAAGTGTGGAAAACTAGGTGTTTGGAAAACAAGCAACAAAGAAAAACACTTGGGAAAATTCTTGCAAAAGATATAGAATGAAAATCAAGACAAATCTCCTAAAATATTCTTTTCTTTGATTTTTCCAAAAACCTAAAAACAAATAAGATGAATTCTTTTTGGCTCAAAACTCTTTTAAAAACTCTTTTAAACAATAGAGAAAGTCTGGAATTTTTGCCCTTAAAAACTTGTACAAAAAACTATGAAGAGATGGGGTATATATAGCCCCAATACAAAACTAGCCGTTAGAGCTGAGCTGGCAGCTCTGACAGGCAACGGTCGACCGGCCCGGTCGACCGCCAACGGTCAGAAATATGACCGTTGGGCAACTGCGGTCGACCGGCCCGGTCGACCGAAACAAACAGAGAGCACTGTAAGTGCTCCGGTCGACCGGCCCGGTCGACCGTCCCAGTGCCTCCAAACGTGCACAGAATTGTGCACGTCGGTCGACCGGCCCGGTCGACCGACCTCAGCCTTAGTCGACTAGTCAGGCTACTAGTCGACTTGGTTGAAGCCCGGAACAAAAACTGGGTCAGAAAAACTGGGAAAATTATTTTATAAAAATCTTTTATCACTTCTGAAAATCCCATAAAACTTGTTTTAACATTTTGTATTGAAACACAAACTTGTGATAAAAATTTCAAGACATATATCAATCATATAAATTCATTTTTGTATCTTGCAATTTTATCAAAACCAACACTTGTATTTTATCAAACTTGATTTTTCAACTCATGAATAGGGACATCAAAATAAGCTTGTATAGGAAGTTAAAACCATGTATGTATATCTAGAACATATCTAATATACATAAAACTATTTAAGCTTGTTTTGATCTACTATTCATTAAAACCAAAATCTAAAGTATAAATCTTTTGTGTGTTGTGTGCACTTGAGCATATCAACTATACTAAACTTTACAAATGGATCTAAAACACACTATCTAAACTATGGATACCTAAGTCTTCTTGACGATCTTCATCTTCAAGTAGACTTGCTCCAAAACTCCATCCATGGGCTAGGCAATGTGTGATCTTGACGCTTTGGCCCTGGAATCACCATGAAAAGCTTCTAAACACCTTGTTGAAGCTAATCACCAACTAATATCTTGGTTAATGATCTGAAACTTAAACAACACAAGATTATTAGTAAACATAACTACATGAATTAATCATCATCAAAACTAGAGTGGAAGGCCTTTGGGCCAACAATCTCCCCCTTTTTGATGATGACAAAACTCATGGAGTTATATATGCATGGATTAAAGTTAAGCTTCAAAGAAGCTCCCCCTTAACTCATGCATAGACATAAATAATAAGATATGGAAATGAAACACATGAAATGTATGCAAGTATGGAGATAAAACATGCAACAAGCATAAATCAAAATCTTTTTCTCCTATTTGCAATACAAAAAACATATCTGCATAAATAACAAGGAAGACAAATACTTCTCCCCCTTAAGCAAAAACATGCGTATAAACTCAAATACTTCTCCCCCTTTTTGTCAATCATCAACAAAGGGGTCAAAGTAAAATCAAATCAAACAAATTTTTCTCCCCCTTTTTGTCAAACAAAAAAGATCAAGAAGGGGTTAAACAATCCAAACAATAAAATGAGGGGTAAAAATCTTTCTCCCCTTTTAAGTCAATCAAAACAATAAAACAATGTTCTCCCCCTTTTGTCTAAAACAAAAAAAAAATAAGGTCAATAAGGGGTGACTATAAAAAACATGATATCAATAGATAAATATGTCCATGAAGCATCTTGATATCAATTGAAAATAAACAAAGATCAATAGATGTTATATGCTATATACATTCATAAAGAGGAAGACGCTAAGTTAGCTTCCCTACACATATGCATTACATGAAAGAGGGATGTTAAGCCCTAATTCACATAACACACATTATGTAATGTATAAGAGGAGATGTGAAGCTCCCCCTACACACGTGTACCACATAACGAAGAGATGTTAAGCTCTTCAATATAAGATACACTCATCATGAATCTATATGTATATAGTTAATACAAATCAAAACTTTTATATTTTTCTAAAAAATTTTAGATACCAATTTTAAGAAAAACACATGAAACATTTTGATATCAATTGAAATTAAACATAATAAATTTTGAATGTCTAAACAAAATTTTGATACCAATTGTAAATAATTTTTCATATTAAACATATGATACCAATATGAAATTTTCAATCATAAAGTAAGGGAGTGGGAAACAAATACCAATTGAAGAATCACCAATTGAAAGTCAAAATTAAATTTCTCCCCCTTTATGAAATACCAACTAAAAAGATGCATGGGCTTGATACCAATTTAAAAGTAATCAATTAAAACAAAATTGAAGTTCAAGCACTAGCATAAACAAGATTTTGTGAAAAAATTATATATTAAGCATATGTGTATGAAATAGAATGAGTACCAATCACCAATAGATGATACCAATTGAAAATATACATACACAATAAACATATGAGTATACAAAAAAAAAATCAAAATGATACCAATTGAAAGAGTTCAATGATACCATTGACATAGCAATAAGTTCAAGTGTATACATCATATTACAATACCTCCCAATCAAGATTCAAGTTTTAAATAATCTTCATTTTAAAGCATACAAGACCATGATCTCCCATCCATCCTCCCATAGAAGGTAGGGGTTTTCAAAAATAGATTTGAAAATGTAGTATGTTTGAAAATCTCTACCATAGTGAAGAATACGAACTAGTTATAGGAAAAACTTTTAAACTAGTACGAAATCCTTCAAGCAAGGAATACAAAAAATAGTTTTTCATGAAATAAGAAATCCACATGAAAATCAACACTCTAATCCAATTAAGCACAATTTTTGACTCATGAAAACAAAACACGAGCAAGCGATAAAAGTGAGTGTACATATAAAGTGTGAATATCATAATCATGAAAACACGAAAATCATCAAAACTTATTTAATCTTCATGGCATATGTATGTCTAATACAAACTATAGTATACATACATATCCAAAATACAACGAGTCCACTATTTATATATGCATGAAGGCACGTGGCTCAAAAAGGATAAACATGTATATCTAATAGTTTGGACAAGATAGACATATACATGAAGCTAAACAATTAAACACAAAATCAAGAAAACTGAATCTTCATCAAAACAAATTTCATTTCAAGGTATATGTATGAATTGTCAACATAATAAGTATACATACATATCCCTAAACACAATTGAGTCCATATATAGATTTGCATGAAAGGCAAATGACTCAAGGGGTATACATGTATTTCTTAGAGTTTGGCAATAATACACATATACATGAAGTAAAAACTCACAATCATAAAATAAATCCAAAAAAAAATAGGAATACAAGTTTAAAATGTATGAATCATCAAACTAGATTATACTAGCACATTTAATGGGTTCAAATAAGCATTCAACTCAAACATATATAGATTTATTTGTGGCCCACTATATGTACAAGTATAAATCCTAGTCTTAATGAAAGGTAACATCTAAACAATAATCTTAACATGGAGCATCAAAATAAAAATCATCATGATAAAACTAAAAACATGATTATTATGTAAATTCACATGTATTAGAATCATGATGTACATTATAGCTTAAATAAAAGTGAGAACACTAAGAATGGGTTCATACAAGCATGTGTGTCTCAAATACTATATATGTATGTCAAGGATCTAATAATCATGGCATTTACATACTAATCCATAGACAATGAAACATGCTATCAAATCATGCTAAAAATTTAATTATGAAAGCATGTAAATAATAAATGGGAGTAAAGGATTGTTACCAAAACCGAAGAAGCAACTCTCCTTGTCTCCAAACATGGTGGTCTTCTCCACCAAATCTTCCCTTGAAAGTGATGCATCCATTTAATCTCCTTTAAGCACGGAACGCATCCACTCCAAGGTGTCATCACTCTCATGTCATGTGAGAGCCCACACCTACATCAAAAACAATAGGAGGGTTGGTCTTTGGTACCCATATCTTTTTGGGTCCATGGGGGTTAGTACCTTCTCTAACCCAAACAAACTTCTTTGTTAAATTCTCAACATGTAAACGATCATAGCAAAATTTAGCAAGATGGCCTTTCGGTCACAATGTGTACATGTGTACACATGAGCATACATGTGTTGACGGTGTCCGTGTGGAGCATGTGTATGCCGTGGAGGGTGTGCATGCATAAAAGTTGGAACTTATTTCTTACGAACCAAGGTTTCCAAGCGTGTGTGGTTCATGGCACATTGGCTCATAGTGGAGCCCAAACAATCAACTTTCTTCTTAAGCAAGCAAATATCATCATTAATCTTAGAAGAAGAAGTATGGCATGCAATAGGTGGAGTGTGTGATACAACCCTAGCATAGCAAACATGAGCATCAATCTTATTTTGTAAAGCAGCATTTTTCTTTAAACAAATATCTAAATCATTTGAAATGGAAATAATTTTATTTTTCAAATCAACATTCTCTTTTAAAACAAAATCAATTTTTGAAGATAAGTTTTCATTTTTCTTCAAAAGTGTTTCACAATCATTTTTAGTTTTTAAAAATTTATTTTCTTTTAATGCAAGTTCTAATTGAGATCTTAATGCATCTCTTTCATTATAGACCTCAACCTTCTCTTGCAAAACACAATCAAGTCTAGAATGCAAACTCTTATTTTTTTTTCAATTTCTAGACTTTTCTTTTTCAAAATCTTATATTTTTCTATTAATTTTTCACATACAATTGATAGTTCTTCATTCAAGGCATGGGGATCAACATAATCATTACATGAAGAACTAGCACTATCATCACAATCTAAGTGGGGTTCCGAATGTACCTCAAGGGAGTCATTCCCTTGGACCATGAAGCATTGTGACTCGGACTCTCCACTAGATTCCTCTTCTTGAATTTGCACTTGAAGCTCGGAGGTGGTGGTTGTTGTCAACAAATTCCACACTGCAAAGGCGGAATCAATGTTAGAAACACGTAAAAGATAATCTTTAGATAAAGTACTTCTAATAGCCTCTAGGGCTTGTGCATTGGCCCCTATATGATTGCTATCACTAAGGAAGGATTCTTTGGTAATGGCAAGGTAAACTTTATGACCTAGGGTTTGTAAATAAACGGTCATCCTAATCTTCCAAACATGAATGTTGGAAGGGTCATACATAGGAGGGGTCATGAAAGCCATGGTAAACTATATGTGTGCAAGTAAGCAAATGCAAACAAGATTAGCCTAAAATGAGGATCTTTAACTCTAGGTTGTTAGACCCAAATCAGAGTACCAAGCTCTGATACCAATTGAAAGGGGGAACACCTAGAGGGGGGGTGAATAGGTGTTAGTGCTAATCTAAAACTAAAAGCAAAACTAAGTGCGCTAAATGCGGAAGCTAATGCAAATTTTGCAACACACTTAGTACAATCAACAAGTGTAGCCGAATTCCCCGTGAAGGGCTCTGGACTAACTCCTCTTGATTCCCCTTGAATGGGTTGAGGTGCTATATGAAGCTCTTGTTGATTAGGTACAAGTGAGGCACACACAAACAACCAAGCATATAAGTAATATAGCAATATGAATTATGTAAGGCACAACACAAGCAAATAGATATGATATGACAATATGAATTATGCTCAACACAAGCAAATATGATATGAATGAAGTATGATGCTTTGCACAAATGTAAAGAGAGAGAGAGTTTAGAGACAAGTGGATCAAACGCAAACACAATGATATGTTTCGAGGTTCGAGCACCCTTGCTCTAAATCCCCGCCTACACCACCGTGTAGGATTTCTAATCCACTATACCGTCCACCGAGGACTCCCACCGAGGGAACCTTCACCGAGAAGGATTTTTACAACAATGGAGTACCGAACTCCTCTCTCAAACAACCACCTCACAACCGAGGGGTAGGCCGTAGCCAAACAACAACCAACGCCTCTACCGAAGAGGGTTACAACAAATCTCCACCTCTCACTAGAGGGAGTAAACCAATCACCCGATCACCTCTACCTAAGAGGGATACAACAAGAATAAGGGTGTACAACTAGTGGTTTCTTTCAACCACAAACAATCTCTCTTTTTCTTTTTCCACAAAACAAATGATCCTAATAGATTAGGATAGAAAATAGCTCAAGTGTGGAAAACTAGGTGTTTGGAAAACAAGCAACAAAGAAAAACACTTGGGAAAATTCTTGCAAAAGATATAGAATGAAAATCAAGACAAATCTCCCAAAATATTCTTTTCTTTGATTTTTCCAAAAACCTAAAAACAAAAAAGATGAATTCTTTTTGGCTCAAAACTCTTTTAAAAACTCTTTTAAAACAATAGAGAAAGTCTGGAATTTTTTGCCCTTAAAAACTTGTACAAAAACTACGAAGAGATGGGGTGTATATAGCCCCAATACAAAACTAGCCGTTAGAGCTGAGCTGGCAGCTCTGACAGGCAACGGTCGACCGGCCGGTCGACCGCCAACGGTCGAAAATATGACCGTTGGGCAACTGCGGTCGACCGGCCCGGTCGACCGAAACAAACAGAGAGCACTGTAAGTGCTCCGGTCGACCGTCCCAGTGCCTCCAAACGTGCACAGAATTGTGCACGTCGGTCGACCGACCTCAGCCGTAGTCGACTAGTCAGGCTACTAGTCGACTTGGTTGAAGCCCGGAACAAAAACTGGGTCAGAAAAACTGGAAAATTATTTTATAAAAATCTTTTATCACTGCTGAAAATCCCATAAAACTTGTTTTAACATTTTGTATTGAAACACAAACTTGTGATAAAAATTTCAAGACATATATCAATCATATAAATTCATTTTTGTGTCTTGCCAATTTTATCAAAACCAACACTTGTATTTTATCAAACTTGATTTTTAAACTCATGAATAGGGACATCAAAATAAGCTTGTATAGGAAGTTAAAACCATTTATGTATATCTAGAACATATCTAATATACATAAAAACTATTTAAGCTTGTTTTGATCAACTATTCATGAAAACCAAAATCCAAAGCATAAATCTTTTGTGTGTTGTGTGCACTTGAGCATATCAACTATACTAAACTTTACAAATGGATCTAAAACACACTATCTAAACTTTGGATACCTAAGTCTTCTTGACGATCTTCATCTTCAAGTAGACTTGCTCCAAAACTCCATCCATGGGCTAGGCAATGTGTGATCTTGACGCTTTGGCCCTGGAATCATCATGAAAAGCTTCTAAACACCTTGTTGAAGCTAATCACCAACTAATATCTTGGTTAATGATCTGAAACTTAAACAACACACAAGATTATTAGTAAACATAACTACATGAGTTAATCATCATCAAAACTAGAGTGGAAGGCCTTTGGGCCAACAACACAATGATATGTTTCGAGGTTCGAGCACCCTTGCTCTACATCCCCGCCTACACCACCGTGTAGGATTTCCAATCCACTATACCGTCCACCGAGGACTCCCACCGAGGGAACCTTCACCGAGAAGGATTTTTACAACAATGGAGTACCGAACTCCTCTCTCAAACAACCACCTCACAACCGAGGGGTAGGCCCGTAGCCAAAATAACAACCAATCCACCTCACACTTGAGGGATACAAACCAACAACCAACTCCACCTCACCAAGAGGGAGTAAACACCAATCTCCACCTCGCAATAGAGGAAGCAAACCTAAATCACAGCCTCAACCTCTACCAAAGAGGGAGCAACCAAGAAATCAAGGGTTTACAAAAGGTGGTCTCTTTCAACCACAAACCTCTTTCCTTTTTCTTTCCACAAAAATAAGATACTAAATAGATTAGGATAGAAGATAGCTCAAGTGTGGAAACAAGGTGTTTTTGAAAACAAGCAACAAAGAAAAACTAATTGGGAAGTCTCTTGTGAAAGATAGAAAATGAAAGATCAAATCAAAATCCCAAAACCTTGTTTTCTTTGATTTTTCAAAAACCCAAAACACAAATCAAATTGGAAGTTTAAAGCCTAAAACACTTTTGAAAACTTGTTTTAAACACTTTAGAAACCAGAAATTTTTCTCCTTGAAAATCTTGGCCAAAAACCCAAAGAGATGGGGTTTATATAGGCCCAATACAAAACTAGCCGTTAGAGATGAGCTGGCAGCTCTGACAGGCAGCGGTCGACCGGTCCGGTCGACCGCCAACGGTCAGAATTGTGACCGTTGGGCAACCACGGTCGACCGGCCCGGTCGACCCAAACAAACAGAGAGCTTTGCTCTCAGACCGGTCGACCGTCCCGGTCGACCGTCCCGGTGTCTCCAAACGTGCACAGATTTGTGCACGTCGGTCGACCGGCCCGGTCGACCGACCTCAGCCTTAGTCGACTAGTCAGGTTACTAGTCGACTTGGTTGAAGCCTGGAACAAAATTCTTGGTCAGAAAAACAATGTAAAATATTTTTCTAAAAATCTTTTAACACTTCTAAAAATCACCAAAAATAGTTTTATCATTTTGCATTGATATATAAACATGTGGTAAAAAGTTTAGCTCAAATATCAATCAATATGAACTATTTTTGTGTTTTATCATTTTTTACCAAAAACCAAAACTTGTATTTTTATCAAACTTGATTTTTCCAACACATGAATATGGATATCAAAATAAGTTTGTTTAGCAAGTTAAACCATGTATGTATAACTAGAAAACATCTACTATACATATAAAATATGTAAACTTGTTTTGATCAATCTATTCATGAAAACCAAATCCAAAACATGAAAACGTGTGTGTTTGTGCACTTGAGCATATCAACTATACTAAACTTTACAAATGGATCTAAAACACACTATCTAAACTATGGATACCTAAGTCTTCTTGATGATCTTCATCTTCAAGTTGACTTGCTCCAAAACTCCATCCATGGGCTAGGCAATGTGTGATCTTGAAGTTTTGGCCCTGGAATCAACATGAAAAGCTTCTAAACACCTTGTTGAAGCTAATCACCAACTAATATCTTGGTTAATGATCTGAAACTTAAACAACAAAAGATTATTAGTAAACATAACTACATGAGTTAATCATCATCAAAACTAGGGTGGAAGGCCTTTGGGCCAACAGCCCAGTCCACACAGCCAGGCCGACACCCATCAGCCCTCACTCACTGGATTCGACCCACAAACCTGAACAATTAAACAATTAGATTAAAATTTTTAAAAAATAACAGAAATAACAACTTAGATAATGCCATTAAACTACTGTAAGATTTTTGTACCAGTTACTGAACATATTGAACTAAATCACATCATTCAAAGATTGAAACCCGCTATTGTAATAAACAGACCCGTTAAGAGTTTTTCATGTTTTAGCTATTTAAACCCAATAAAATCAGAAAATAAAATCTAAATAAATCCTAATACATCATCATACAACCTTTTTCTAAGCTCTGGATCTTGCACATTTGATTAAAACACTAGATAACCTCGAATTAGAACATAATATATAAAGTTTGATAAATTTATAATTGAAATGTATTTAATGTAGATTTCTCAGAATTTCAAATATTGGTACTTGGACTCGTGATAAGTCCAAGTGAGTGTTTTTTAACTCACTTTACATATATATATATATATATATATATATATATATATATATATATATATATATATATATATATATATATATATATATATAATTTTCTTCTCTTGTGGGATGTTTATTTATTCTTACATTAAATGTTTAATTAGTAAATGAATTGTTAAATTTTCTAAAATGAAGAAAAATTACATTTAAAGATTTGCTTGGTTATATGTTGTTGATGTACCTAAAAGAACTATGTGTTTCTAAAATTACTAATATTCTTCTTGCTTGGAGATGATTTGAATATATGCTAAATTAACATTTATCAGTTGTTAAAAATAAATTTGTTAGAATTGTAAATTGTTGCCTTTTGAAAAAGTACTTAAAAATAATTAAAATTGTCGAATTCCAGAAAAGAGACTAGATATTGGGTCCTTATGTTATTTACTGATATTTACTATAGGATTTGCTATATTGAAATATAATGACACTTTAATAGGCTATGTTATCACAGTCACCGGGATAAACACTGTTTTGCTGTTACACTGCCATCATTACTATTATTGTTCATGTCCGATAACTTAGATGACATCTACCTGAAAATCATATTGTTCATGTTACTGAAGTCATTGGGGAAATATTATTATACGGTAACAATATTGTCCTACTTATCCTGTTCACTGATATCATGTATCCTGATTACACTGTTGATGTTGTTACCGTTGCTATCAACCGAGTTACCCCAGTGATCTAGGTGACATGTACATTAATTAATCTACATAATATAATAACATAATTATTAAACAACTTACATCGGAATTGGCAAAATTATTGGAGAAGATAACGTTTATATTTTAGGTGGACCTAGAAAAAGGTTACGCAACCGAAAGAGGGTTTCACTGCAGGATTCCCATGGGGTGACTGACACCCCGTCCTATTCTTGTTCTTATTCATATTATACATGTTACATGACTTATTATACATGTTACCTGACTACCTTGCGGTAGAGCCTAGTTCAGTGTCAAGAGTCTGGGCTGTGGTCCCGGGTATATACAGGACCCACTTAAAATACAGACAATGTCTCCAACTAATCAGTTTCAATAACATAGGCCTCGATTGGCACGTGTGGTAGACGTAGTATGTGATGCGTCTATTACATGTGATAATTAGTGTTCGCTGATATAACCAATAACAAAACTAAATCTTAAATGAACATTGTTATATACATGTTATGATAGACACCTGATTGTATTGACCTGATTATACATTTGATTCCGTTCCTGACTACCCTTATTATTGTCAATTTATATTTGCATATTATTTCGGTATTATTCTAGTTTATAGTCTCTTTCATATGCTCAGACATTATATGCATGTGCACCTTCCCCTTTATTTTACACACTCATTGGGTCGCTTTTGACGATTTTGGATTTACACATTAAGATATTGGATGTTTTATTTTATTGATCAGGTATTCGATGAGACCAAACATGTTGCGAGGAGCCTTGAGTTGTCTCTATTTGATTTCTGGTATTCCTTCTTTCTTTTAGTCTGTCATTTCCTTGATTTCTGATATATTGGACTCATTACTTGTTTTATTTCTTTATCTATCTGTTATCATGTGTGGTCATTCATATGTTATATTGCAGTGTTATCATATTATCATAGCGATTGATATAGCTTGTTTAGCTTACTTTAGGCTTAACGTGTATACGTGAGGTATTCTCCTTGCGTATATACGTCGCCGATTCCCGTCGCGACTCCGTTTCCACGTATTTTAGGACGCGGGGCGTGACAAAAATCCTGTCACTGCCACAACGACCCTCGATTCCTCCTAAGGTTCTCTAATCAATTCGCGATCGCTACTTCCATCACCCATAGGATGTACACATCGTTGATAGATTTTGGACATTACCAAGGGAAAATCCATCGGGATGTTTATGCATTACCTATAAAGAAACAAGAGGAAAATGAGAATATATGTTTAAGGTTAATTAGATCTTACAAATTTGTATAGTTAGCATCATGTAAATTTTATTAATAGATTAATGTTTTTCTTTTACATAATAATTAGGTAATGTTTGTGTTTTAAATTTAATACTTGAAATGTTTAGTTATGCCCTGTTTAGAAGATTTTGCAAGCAAACAAATAAAAAATTAATTTTCACTTTTCATTTTAATTTACAATTGTATCAAATATTACAATTGTCAATATAACTTCTCAATTACTCTTGAACATTGCCAACTAAACACTTGTCAACTTACTTGCGGGTAACTATTTTACAACTACTCATTTTATGGGAAAAAAAAAATTCTCACTTCTGACTTGCACTTGCGGTCAACTAAACAAACCTACATCCTCAACTAGAGAAACATTACTTTAATCTTTTTTGTGTGTACGAGTCTAGTTTGTAATAGACAAAAAAAAAAAACAAAAAAAAAACAAGTGTATTTAACACTTAAAAGACTTAGGAAAGACATTTTTGGTCCCAAGTTTTTACTTCTCTTGCCTTGAATAAATGGACACCTTAATAAATTGGAGTATTTATAATGCATTGAATAGGGTTTAACTCGTTAGAAAACACCTTACATAATTTTTAACCATGTGCAAAATACACGTAAAGTTCACCACAGAATTTACCGACAATTTTAATTTGAACATATGTGTATATCAAAATAGTAATCCTAATATCAATATTGTGGGTACTATTTTGATACTGATGTGACTCTGATTTATGAGGCTGGCCATCAATTCACATTGTTTGACTCAGCTACAGTAATGGTACTGAATAGACTTATATTTTTAGCACAATAAACATTTTTTGTATAAAAAATGATAGTACTCGTTGAGTACTTTTTGTTCATATTATGTCATTAACAATTTTTTTTAATAACTTTTTTAATCTCTGATTCCTTCTGACATATTTACATTCTTTCTCTAAATAAAATACAATCAGTTTTTTGAACTCTCATCTATACGTCTATTAACGTGCTACAAAAGTTCTTTCAATAAATTTTTTTTTAATATTTATAATGTTACCAGTAATATATTAAATTTTGGTTTTAGAAACATTAAACCAATTATCAGGGTAGGTGTAGAGATTTTAGCGCTAATAATTCCCCAAAAGATAAATAAAATAAATAGGATCTACTTGTCCTTGTGCGAGGAAATTCTCTCTCTTTTCCAGGCCCTTTGGGCTTCGTTTGAGAAAAGCATAATAAGACCCATGGGCCGTTAGATACTTGTTCATTCTTGGGCTAAACTGGGCTGAATCATATGGGCTAAAGTTCTCTTAGGGCCGAGTTAACACTTAAGGGCTCTCATTATGAAGGCCTTTAAATCCTCACCATTTGTTTTTTTCAGAGGACGGCGGAAATTACACCTTGCGCAACATAGCCCGCAAGCTGACCAACCAGAGCAAGGTCCAAGATTCTCCACCCATTTTGGGCCCCATCCTTCTAAGGCCCGTTTTAGTCTGCACTCCAAAGGTTCAAGAGAATATTGCATTTACTTCTTCCACCAAAAAAGAGAACAAAAATGATTAGAACTGATTCTAATATCTGATCTGTCATTTTAACAGATAATTTTCATTATCACATTAGTTGTTGATAATTTTTTATATTAAAAAAGAAGGTATGAATTGTGGCTTTGAAATAGTATGTCTGCCCGTTAAATGCCAATTTTTGCACATAATAGAGCTCGCCTGAAAATGAGAGAACCATCCTGAAGCCTGAAATTGTAAAATTGAGGCTTAGTACATAAAATTGTCATAGACGATACTAGAGAAAGTTTTATATTGGGGCCTATCTTAAAACATATTTAGGTCTGCAGTGGTCAGATTTTTATCTGCACCAGGATCGCGACACGTGTCACCGCCTCATTAGGATCGCCCGGTGCAGACGACAAGACATTCCTGCAGATCATTCTCCCGAGCATCACTCAGCCATTCGCGAGGTCATCCCTCCTTCCGAAGACACCGTCACCCCGAGCATTCTCATACTCCGGGTACTTTCCCGAGCACTGTTCCCGAGGCGACTCCTCCTGCTCTAAGTGAGAGACAGTAGCCGCCTCATCAATTCTATTCAGCTAGCGAGACTCCCATGATTGGTGGAGTCAGTTACGCCACCAAATCATCTAACATTTTGAACATTGCAAAACTCCTGCTCTATCGCAGACGGTTACAGTCAGCAGCATGGATCACTTACAACAATCAACAACATAATTTGAGCAGTTATGAAGACATTCCGTGCAAATTCTGTTATTGTAGAGATTCGTGATGTCCGCACCTTTGTTATAATGTGTAGGGTAATATACACTGGACCATCCATCGAAAGGAAAGGAGAAAAAAGAAAATAAGAGATGGTAAACAGAGTATAACTCTTTTAAGTTCACTGTAACCTCTGGAAAATAGTGAATTCTTCCCCTCCTCCTCGTGTTTTTTTCCGAAATTGAGTTTTCACATAAAAATCTTGTCTCCTATCTTGCTTTGATGTGAGAATCTCCTCATTACTTTTATTCCTCGATGTGCGAGATCGACCGCTCGATCAATCGTGTCAGAAAATCTCCACCACATTTTGGTGCTTTCATTGAGATTTGAGTCATACACTCAAGATCTCTCTCCCTGTAACCTTCCTCAAATATCCTCATCCAAAGCAAAGATAGCCCTACTCAAGCGAATAGCCAGTGATGCAACTTTCAAAGGCAAGGTCGTCGCATCCGCTGGGGGCAAGGATTCCCTACCCATCAGCAATCAACCGCTTACCAAGGATACCTCACCACAGGAAACTTCCGCCAGTGGCTAGCCATCTCAGCAACAAGAAGACCAGCTCTTTCAGATACTCTACGAGATGAGAGAGTAAAAGAATGAATAGCAACTGTAATCTGACCGAGAGCAAGAGCAGAGGGCACTCAATCATGAAAATATCCTCCGTGTACAAATGGAGCTAAATTATTCAACCAACAGCTCCAGACCCAAGTTACGATCCTCCAAAACAGCTCAACGCAGGAGAGGAGCGACCTTGAGAGCAACGGATCCCCGAGTCTCCATGCCTTCAACAAGATGATCCAGAAATAGGACCGTGAAGGCCGAGTTGCATCACACTTGATCCCAACTATTCACATCCATGAGTCTCCTCTCTCCAAAGTTATTTAGGGGTGTGAATTTTCGAGGAAATTCTTGACTTTGATTTTCGACAATACTCCGGAGCAAGCGATCTAGTTCAGCACATCCGCCATTTCCGAGACAAAATGGTGATCTACTCCCGCAACGACCCGGTCATGTGCCTTACCTTTCCATCCATCCTGAAGGACGCGACATCAGATTGGTTCTACTCTCTGCCCCCGCGCTCTCTCCATAACTTCTCGAAAGTCGCTGAGGCCTTTCTCACACAATACGCCTCTCGTCAAGAAGCCAAGAAAAGAAACATCCATCACCTCTTCTCTGTCAAGATGAAGCCAGAGGATAGCCTCAAATCATACATCAACTTCTTCTAAGGCTAGCCAGCCAAAGTCTCCAACTGTGGTGAGGAGGCCTCCACACTCGCATTCATTAGCGGATTGCAGGTTACGTACCCACTGTACAAGCATATCTTAAAGCATAATATCGCCAAGATGAGTGTGGTTCTTTCCGGGCTCAACCTTATATCCAACTAGAATAGGTGATGAAGGCTTCCTCCAAACTGAGCGATGGTGGAGGGAAGTCGAAGCCCACTCACGAAACTCTAGACCACGCCCAAGACCAGCATTGGGTCTGTAACAGTCCCAGTCTTTATATTTTCAGTTATCACAATCATCATGGTTATCTTTAATCCAAGCATGGGACCCATCAAGATACGATACTTTAATTTCGACTAACGTCAGCCTACTTAAGACTTCACAATATATTCTGCTCAAAATGCATATGTGATCTCAGCATGATTTATCATATTTTCAAACATTGATCTGACAATCCGGTAGAAAATATAGCCTACACATTACTATTCCATAAAACTCCACAATATTACACAAGATTCAAGTCAAGCACCAAATAATACAAGCATTTCAATATTTACAAAACAGGAGGTAAGGCCAAACGATAAGCAACCGGGCCAATTCTATCCAATATTTCAAATGGTCCAACATATCTAGGAGCTAATTTATTCTTATTGGCGGCACGTCTCACTCCCTTCATTGGAGAAACCTTCAAGAAAACTTTATCCGCTACCTCAAATTTCAGTGGTCTGCGATGATTATCTGCATAAGCTTTCTGCCTGCTCTGGGCTGCCTTCATTCTCTCCTTAATAACTTAATCTTATCAGTGGCTTCTTGAATTATGTCAGGACCGAATATCCTTCTATCCCCAATTTCCTCCCAATAGATCGGTGATCTATATTTTCTACCATATAATGCTTCAAACGGAGGCATACCAATGGTGGACTGATAACTATTATTACAAACAAACTCCACTTAAGGTAAATAGTTGTCCCAACTTCCCCCAAAATCTAATACCAAGTCCTCAGCATATCTTCCAATATTTGAATGGTCCTCTCTGACTGTCCATCTGTTTGGGGGGTGTGTCGTTGTACTGAGTTGCAACTTAGTGCTCATAGGTTCGGATAGGCTTCTCTAAAATCTAGACTGAAATCTAGGATCCCAATCTGATACAATGGATTCAGGCACTCCATGCAGTTTAACTATTTCTCAGATATATACTTGAGCCAGCCTCTCCGTAGAGTAATTGATCCAGATAGGTAGAAAATGAGCAGATTTAGTAAGTCTATCTACCACTACCCAGACTGTATCTAGTCCTTGGGATATCTGAGGAAGTCCAGTAACAAAATCTATGGCAATGTAACACCACTTCCATTCAGGAATTAGTAATGGTACCAGCAATCTTGGGGGCTTCTTATGTTCCGCTTTCACTTACTGACAGACTAAACACTTGTAGACAAACTTGAAAATATCCATTTTCATTCCATCCCACCAGAAGTTATGACGCAGATCCTGATACATTTTTGTGCTCCCCAGATGAGCTGTATACGGGGTACAATGAGCTTCCTGCATTATTTCTTCTTTAATCTCTGCTACATCCGTCACACATAATCTGCGTTTGAATCTCAGTACATCATCTTCAATTTGAAACTCCTTGAGTTCTCCTTCTTGTACTTTTTTTCATAATTTTCCTTATTTGAGCATCTCTTTGTTGGGCTTCTTTGATTTTGTCATATAAATCAATTTGAATACTTACTTGATTCAATTGATACTTAGCATTGGACGGTTCAATGACTCGCACCTCTACTTGCATTTCTTCTAGGTCTCTTTATAATCTTGTTTGGCGAGTTATCAAAGTGGTTACTGCTCCTTCTGATTTCCGACTCAAGGTATCAACCACCACATTGGCCTTTCCCGGGTGGTATTGGATAGTAATATCATAATCTGTCATTAGTTCTAACCATCTTCTCTACCTCATATTCAGTTCTTTTTGTGTGAAAATGTACTTCAAACTTTTTTGATCAGTAAAGATTTCACAAGACACTTCATATAAGTAATGTCGCTAGATCTTCAAAGCAATAAATCACAGCGGCTAATTTCAAATCATGAGTGGGGTAATTTCTTTTATGAATTCTCAATTGTCGGGACGCATAGGCAATAACTCTCCCATGTTGCATTAATATATAACCCAGTCCCAATTTTGATGCATCACTATAGATGGCAAATCCTTCAGTTTCTGAAGGTACAGTTAGAACAGGAGCAGATGTTAGCTTAGTTTTAACTTCAAGGAAGCTCTTATTTTGTTCTTCTCCCCATACAAACTTCTTATCCTTTCTAGTTAATTGTGTCAATGGTACCACCATTAGAGAGAATCCTTCTACAAATCTTCTGTAGTATCCAGCTAACCCCAAGAAATTTCGAACTTCAGTAACAGTTGTAGGTCTAGGCCAGTCTTTGATTGCTTCAATTGTTATTGGATCTACTGATATTCCTTCCTTGGATATAATATGGCCAAGAACCCTACTTGTTCCAACCAAAATTCACATTTCTTCAATTTTGCCTAAAGTTACTTCTCCCTCAAGATTTGGAGGACAGTTTTAAGATGATTTTTATGATCTTCCCTATTCTTTGAATTGGTCAAAATATCATCGATAAATACTACCACAAACTGATCAAGATATGGTTGGAACACTCGATTCATTAGGTCCATAAATGCTGCTGGGGTATTAGTGAGTCCAAAAGGCTTGACTGGAATTCAAAATGTCCATATCTGGTCCTAAAAGCCGATTTAGACACATCTTCTAGCTTGACCTTTAACTGATGATATCCCGACCTAAGGTCTATCTTAGAAAATACACAAGACCCTTGTAGTTGATCAAATAAGTCATCAATCCGAGGAAGTGGGTACCTATTTTTAATAATGGCCTTATTCAATTCCCGATAGTTGACACATAATCTCATACTTCCATCCTTCTTCTTAACAAATAATATTGGTGATCCCTAGGGAGATACACTCGGTCAGATGAAACCTTTATCTAATAATTCCTGTAGTTGAGTTTTAAGTTCTTTCATTTCTGCAGGGGCCATACGATATGGTGCTTTCAAAATTGGGACAGTACCGGGCATCATATCTATTGCAAATTTTACATCTCGATCTGGGGGCAGACCTGATAAATCTTCTGGGAATACATCAAGAAACTCATTTACGACTGAAATAGTTTCAATTTTGATATCAGTTCTAGTGGTATTCAAACTGAAGTCAGAAACTCTTGACATCCCTGCCTCATTAACTTGGTGGCTTTAATGGCCGATATGTAGGGTATATCATGACTAACTTTTACGCCATCAAAAATAAACTTCGGAACTCCTTCCATTTTAAAGATGATCCTCTTCCTATTACAATCCACATGTGCACCACAAGCGGACAACCAATCTATTCCTAATATTGCATCAAACTCCATCTCGCTCAGCTTAATCAAATCAATTGATGTTTCCATTTCTCCAATCATCACTTCACAGTCCACATATTTAGTGCTAGCTATTATCTTTACCCCTATGGGTGTGGATACAACCAACTGAAATCCTAGGGGTTCTGATACTTGATTTAATTTATAAACAAAAACACTAGATATGAATGAATGAGTAGCTCCAGGATCAAACAATGCATGATTAATATGTCCTGATATGGAGATCATACCTTCCACTACTGCATTCGAGGCCATTGCTTCTCGATGGGTCAATGCAAAAGTTCTTCCTTGAGCCCGTGGTTGTTGTACAGATAATAGAGTTGCAGCAGGTCGCGGAGCATTACTGGGCGGCATAAAATTACTGGTTGGTCCCCTGGGAGGGTTCATTCTTATATCTGGTCTCCCACTTCCCCTACTCTGCCCTTGGCTTCTGCGCTTCATTGAGCAATTTTTCTTTAAATGCCCCACTCCTCCACAATTATAGCAAGCCTTTCTTGGATGCAGTTTTTAAAATGGTTTATCTTACACTTCTGGCACCAAGGGGCCTCCGACATTCTAGGGTGGGACGCAGAGGTAGCCTGTGCTTTCGAAAAAGTGTCTTTTTCCTCAACTATATTCCTCTGCCTCTGGCCCATCCTTCTCTTTGAAGAGTGGCATTAAACCCAAATCCTTTACTACTGGTCGTTCCCGGTGCCACTGACACTGATGGTACTTGATTTCGGGGACGCTTTGAGTTGGGAAATTCCTTCGCCCATTCTTCATGACTTTCTTGCATATTTATTTCTACCTCCAAGGCTCTTTCACAGCTTGGGATAATTCTTTAATTGTAGAGGAATCAATCTGCCTCGAATTTCTGATTTCAGGCCCTTCACGAATCTCTTTGTCCTTTCTGCCTCGCTCTTCACCAAGACATCAGCATACCTGGATAATTGGGTAAACCTCTAGTCGCATTGGGACACATTCATCTGACCTTTCTGTAATTCCAGAAATTCTGACGCCATCTTGTCTCTGACCGTCTCTAGAATATATTTTTCAGTAAATTTATTTACTAAGAATTCCCAGGTGATTGGTTCTCTTGTGCTTTTCATACTACTTTTCACTGCCCTCCACCAGTGTTCTGCTTCATTTTGAAACATAAAGGAAGAGAAAGATACTCTCTGTTCATCGGTACAATTCATCACATCCAGAATCTTTTCTATCTAGAGAAGCCATGCCTCAGCTTGTAAGGGATCCACCTCCCCTTCAAATACTGGTGGTTTCATCTTCTGAAACTGTTCCAATGTTCGGTGGGAATTGTTACCCATTTTCTCTTGTCATTAACTGAGTGAGCCACTCTGGCATCAACCCTGGAGTTTCATGACCTCCTCCTATCTGAAATTTTGAATCTTCATTATTGTCATGGGGTGTGCACTTCCCATCACACTATAGTGTGACACACCGAGCGATAATGACTCATTGGGTGGTAGCTGATTTAGATCCATGCGTCCTTCCTATAAGATAAGGACGTCTAGTCAACATACTTCACATATATGAAAACAAATTTTAGATAATTTTTTTTTAGTTCCATGCAATCACTTATACTCATTATCACTTGCAAACAAGCAACATGCTATATATATTTATATATACCCCAAAACGGATATAAGGATATTACACTGATATATCTACCCTTTCAATATCCGAACTAACCCATGTGCATGCATACAAGATGTACCAGGGCATATACAACAAAACTCCTAAGATATCCATCAACTAGCTCACTAGGCTTACACATATATATACATATCAAAAGTAATTGCTCATAGATTCATCCCTCATAGGGTAGAGTCTCCCCACTCGAGTCCCCACTAGTACTGATGCTATCCTCACTATCATCCATGCCTTCCTCGGAATATTCCCCGGTAATTCGTCTCCTGCGCAGCACTAGTCATCCAGATCATCATATATATACATGTCATCTTCCCATTTTTCATCCCAAAAGATACCTCCGTAAGTGAATCCTCTTCGGGTCTCTTCTTTTATTGCACTTGTATCCCCCATCTCTTCTACATCAAGTGAATCCCCAACCAAATTCTCCGTATCGACAATGGTCAGTTCAGGCTCATTAGACGCCTGAAACTCAACCTCCTCATGGCGTATGTGGTCTGGGGCTGCAAATATAACCTCTGGGTCAGTCTCATCAGACTCATATCCCCAATCCATAGAACCTGCCATCCAACTCGCACTCGAACTATTCGAGCTAGAGACTAGCCAATATTTGTCAGAGTCTCCCATCTACATGTAAACAAGGAGTCACATCAATCTCAACCCATAAAAATAGTCTCGACATACTGCCATACAACAAAAAGAAGTAATATATATACACACTCTTACACTTACACTTATCCTTAGTCTACCCGTAAGTTTCATGATTCAGAATAACTTAGGTGTTGGCCCAAAGGCCCATCACTCTAGTTTTGATGATGATCAACTCATGTAGTTATTGTACTAATGATCTTATGTTTAATTAGTGACAGATTTGTTATCAAGATCCTAGTAGGTGTGGAGCTTCAACAAAGAATTTAAAGTCAAGTTTTAGAGCTAGCACCGGTTGATTCACGAGCCTATGCATCAAGACCACATCAAGAGTTGAGCTCGTTGGATCGTGTTTGGACCAAGTCTAGAAGATGAGAAGGCTTCAAGTCAAGACTTCAAGAAGATGAAGACTTGTGTCTAGGTATAAGATTTTTGTTTTTAGATAATATGTAAAAGATAGAATAGTTGGTGGATTGCTCAAGTATATATATCACACACACACTCTTGATTTAGTTGTCTTTTCATAAAAGAATTTTCAGATTCAGAAAAGACTTTCATTTTGAAAATACTATTTTGGTTTTTCTCATGTACATGTCTTTTGAAATCAAAACCATGTTTAAAGCTTAATGTCAAAAACATAGATATCTTATTTGTGTAGTGGATCATATCCATACACACTATGCTTTAATGAATTCAAAATATCTTGTTTTTGTATCATGAAGAAGTTTGGAAAAATAAGTTTTAGAAAAATACAAGTTTTCAATTGAGCCAATATTTCCATATTACAAAAATAGTCCAAATCATTTGTAACATGCCTTGATTTTATGCAAGCATGTTTGTTTATCAAAGTATATTGGTAAAACTATTTTTGTAGATTTTTCAGTATTTTATGAGATTTTATTTCAATCAAAAAGACCAAGTTTTAAATCCCAGTTTTTCTGTTTCAGGCTTCAGCCAGTCGACTAGTCGACCGACCAAGTCGACTAGGGCTGAAGTCGGTCAACCGACCCGGTCGACCGACGTGCACAGACGTGCACGCCAGTTCTGCAGGATGGCCGACCGACCGACCCGGTCGACCGTCCAGAGAGCTCTGCTCTCTGGAAAGGCCCCGGCCGACCGTGCGGTCGACCGGACAGAGAGATTGCTCTCTGTATCCTGGCTCGGTCGACCGTTGGCTCAAACAGGCTGAAATATGACCGTTGGCCGGTCGGCCGGACGGTCGACCGACAGGCCTGACAGAACCCCAACGGCTAGTTTTTGTGAGCCTATAAATTTGGGGGTTTGGGCATTGTTTTTCACCAAGATTTTAGGAGAGTTTTGGGCCAGTTTTTCTTATCCTTTTAAAAGAGTTTTCTCCACATATTTGAGAGTAAATACTTCCAATCAAAAGGGAAGTTTTTATCAAGAGTGTTAAAAGAGATTCTTTGAGTTTTCCTCCACCATTCTCATCCTTATTTTTCTCACAAACACTTGAGCAACCCATTGACATATTCATTCTATAGGAGTGTTTTTGTGAGAGGATTTTAGGTGATCAAGAGTTGTGATCACCAAAGTTCTACTTTGTTCCTTGAGAAGGCGGACGGTTGTGTTCGCATTGTTTCGGGTCCTAGTGTGGACTCGGTTGTTTCGGGTTCGGGTGCGAACTCTTGTTTGAGGTGCGGCCTCGGCGAGCCGGTGGGCTTGTGTGTGTGTACGGGACTAGAGAGTTCGAGGGATTGTAGGTGTTGCGGTACCGAGGAGTGATCTATTGGGATCAAGTATAGTGGAAATCCTTCGTGTGTCGAAGGCGGGGATGTAGAGCAAGTGTGCTCGAACCTCGAAACAAATCCCTTGTGTTTGCGATTGCTCTCTCTCTCTCTCTCTCTCTCTCTCTTTATCTCTTGTTTATATCTTGCATACTTTTATTGTGCTCATCTTTATATGCTTGATATACATTTGTGCAAATATTGATATACTTGCTTGGGTTGTTTGCTAACACTTGTATTTAACCAAGAGAGCCAACGCGGCACCTCAACCCTTATCAAGGGGAATCTAGAGGAGTTTGTCCAGAGCCCTTCACGGGGAATTCAGCAACACTCTTGTGTTATACGTGGTGTTTAGTAAGAGTTTAGTTTAGGTCATAATAGTTTACACTTCCGCATTATTTGGCATTAAGTGACCATTAGATTAGCCATCACCTATTCACCCCCCTCTAGGTGATTTACATTAGGTTCAATAGATAATTCAATGCATTCCCTCGTCCCAGTGTCCCATTCCTCTAGTAGTTGTTACTGAGAGCCCGCACTCTCAGTTAACTCACCCGAATCGGAATGTGCGGGGCACCCCGATTCTGATGCGAGGAAATAATCAATTACCGCTTGACTCTCGATTAATCCGTCATACAAAACTCACTGCCTAACTATAATCACATATCCACACATATTAAGCTTAACAATTTTCTATTACCTCCTACCTTAACAATTTTCTATTACCTCCTACCTCCGACTTAATCTTCTCCTTCTACCTACAACCCTTAGCTCTCATACCAACTGTAACGGTCTCAGTCTTTATATTTTCAGTTATCACAATCATCATGGTTATCTTTAATCCAAGCGTGGGACCCATCAAGATACGATACTTCAATTTCGGCTAACGTCAGCCTACTTAAGGCTTCACAATATATTCTGCTCAAAATGCATAATGATCTCAGCATGATTTACCATATTTTCAAACATTGATCTGACAATCCGGTAGGAAACATAGCTTACACATTACTATTCCATAAACTCCACAATATTACACAAGATTCGAGTCAAGCACCTAATAATACAAGCATTTCAATATTTACAAAAGTTCATGGCAAACATCAACATAGAAGTTTTACATAATTTTTCTAAAACAATATATACATATCAAAAGAACATGCTAAAAGGGTGAAAATAACTCCCGCTGTCACCTATCCCGCATATTGCCATTAAGCGGGTCCCTTGCCTTTATCCAAACCTGAAGGTGATTAATAACACAGAGTGAGCTCGACAGCTCAGTGAGTAAAACAGTAATTACATGCATGACCATTATGTATGTCTATTTGGGATTTATCATAAGGTTAACAATTATAATTTATACTATTTTTGTATATCTTTAGGTATTTGCTGAAGTCCTGACCAAAACATAGTAATTGGTCCTATTAGTCGACTTGCCTATTCCTATAGTCGGCTAATACTACTATTAGTCGACTTATATTAAAGCTATAGTCCACTGGGCTCTGTCCAAAATGATATTCACTCTCTGTTGGTTGCCTGTAACTTACCTAGTGGACTACCCTAACTTGTATAGTCGACTACTCTAGGTACTAGTCGACTTATAAACCATCTACAGTCGACTAAGTCTTAACCAAAAAGATGTGTACTCTCTGTTTGTTGCTTATAACAATTTTAATCGACTACCCTATCTTGTATAGTCGACTATTCTAGATACTAGTCAACTTATCACCATCTATAGTCGACTAATTCTGGATAAAAGAAGATGTCCACTCTCTGTTTACTGCCTGTAACTAAAGCTAGTCGACTAACCTATCTTGTATAGTCGACTAGAGGTGGTTTCCAGTGACTTATGTAACAGAATCTCACATGAATCTCACATCTATAGTCGACTTAGTCTGAGGGTTAGTTGACTTATATAATTGGAATTTGCCTATAACAGTCGACTCATCACAGAGTCTAAAGTTAAAAAATTTTATATAGTTTTAACATGCAATTTCCATTTTAACCATATTAACACACTTGTTAAACATAAAATTGGACTCCCTCTTCGGTCACCTCCGGTTAAACTCGATCCCTTCCTCCTATACGTTATTCAATAAAATATTCTCCCCTTCGATCACCTCCGATTCAACTCGGTCCCTTCCTCCTATACATTATTCAACAAAATATTCTCCCCTTCGATCACCTCCGGTTCAACCCGGTCCCTTCCTCCTATACATTATCGTAATATTCTCCCCTTCGGTCACCTCCGGTTCAACCCGGTCCCTTCCTCCAAACATGTAATAATCATATCCTTCATGTAATAACAACATGCAAGGATTCATAAAACAATGTCAACATAAATGATTCTCATGATTTCTACTTTACATGATGCCAACATTATGAAAGTCATTAACATGTATAAGTAACCACTTGCTAAATTAACAACATGCAAGGCTTTTCAGATAACCAATATATTATATCATCCCAATATATGTGTAGCCAAATATATGCATAAAGTCAAGTATGATGTTCATTCATAAAACTATTTCTTTTTAAGAGGCATGTGTTTGACTACCATGTATACACACAATAACCTGTCGATCATGCAGAATGGTAAGCATACATGAGAATAACAACATAACACCATAGGATTGTTTATAATGTACACATAAAGTATATAAACCATACACAAGCACCGTCGTTCATTTTCACGTCCATTTATAACTTAAGCAATTTTTCACTTTATTTCAAACTTTACGCTACCTACTATTATATTAGGGTTTGGATGTTCTACTCACCCTTGAAGAGAATATCCCTTTATCAAGCTTGATCACCAGTTACAATAGAGTCTACAAGATCATAACAATGTCATAATTGGTTCTTAGTTAAAAGAGTATAAGTGGGGTAGTAGTCTTAAGGATTTGCTTACCTTCTTCAACTAATATCACCCTCCTAACTTGATAACCTAGGCTAATCTTATTCTTTAATAATTTCTTCTAAGGTGATATTAGATCACCACTTTTCTATGTTCTATTAGGCCTTTGGAGGAGATAAAATAGGTAAAGGAAGCCTTTTTAGTATAAAGAATTAAGGGAAAGATTTGTGAGGGAATAAGAGAGAGAGAGAGAGAGAGAGAGTGTGTGTGTGTATGTGGGTGAAGAAAATGGAGAAAAGAAATGGCTGTTGGCTGTTTGGCCTTCGCCGGCTGTAAAATAGAAGAATGGAGGGGGTTTTGGAGTTGAAAATGAAGAGAAGGAGTGTTGCCAAATGAGAGTTTTCTCCTCATTTTCTCCCCCATTTATACTTCATTCCCTTCAATGATATCATGTTAAGTGCCTCCCTAGCACCATTTCCCTACACCTATACCTTACTCCTATAAGTAAGGCTCCCATCCCTCTCCCTATCATGAAGTACTTGTACCAACAAGTATGGTGGGTGATAGGTAGTAAAAAGTGCATATTTATCATCACATTTACCATCATATTTTCCTATTTATTCTTTTATTATGCACTACTACTAATGTTTTATTGTTTAAGGTGTGCAGGCCTTGAGTAATTATAAAAATAAAGAAATAAAGCCTGAATGAAGCCCAAAAAGCCCATATGCAAAACTTGTAGTAATTTAGAAGTTTCTACATTATCTAAACTAATCTAAACTTGGATTTTAAATTATTTATTTAAAATCTGAGGGAGGAAAAAAGGAAGGATAAAATAGAACTCCTAATTGCTAACAGAGGAGAAAAAGATAAGATGAGATGGACTTTTATTCAACCCTAGTTGCTTGCAAGATAAGGCTAAAGATAAAAGGAGAAAAGTTTAAAGATAAAATCATTTTAAAAATTCGAATTTATGATAACTTGCTTCTCAAGTTATCCCGAATTCTCAAGATAGAGGGTCTGCATGCAGAATCCAGAAGGAGGCGCCCAGATGGACGGACCAGAGGAGGCCATGTAAGAAAGCGCGTGGCCGTTGGCCACGCTATAGCCGCGGAAACGCGGCCATAGCTGCGTTTTCGCTGCTCTTTGGACGAGATCTGTTACTTGGTTTCGTGGGAGAGTTGTACTGGGACTCTACTTCCTATATCTCCTAAAATTACCCCTGCAGAGCAACAGAGAGGGGCATCCAGCGACTGAAGTTAGGGTTTTTCTTTAGATCGTTTTCTATTTCTGAAATTTCTTGTATTTTTGTTTTTATCTGAAGAAGATTATTTTGAAGAACGAGGAGCTTTGTAAATTGATCAGTGACACCCAATAAAGGTTACTCTTTTCTTCTTTGCAATTTAATTCCGCTTTCCTGCTTAGATTCATTGTTTTATTTCCTTCTTTTATTTTCTTGCAAATCTTTTGATTCCACATAAAAACTTGAAAATAACATTAAAAAATAAATAACTAAATTAAAATCATAGTTTGCTAATCTCTCGATCAACCCTAGTTTAGTTTAAAAAAAGTTAATTGATTGATAGCTACTATTAGAAACCCTAGAATTAAAAATATCTTCTTGAAGATGAATTGATTAGGTTTACTTTAATCTAGATTACACTTTTTAATGGTTTTTCATAATTCATACTTAAAAACTTTGATAACATAAATTTAAGTTAAACTTTTCTTATGCTATACTTTAAAATTAGGATGAACAACTGTTTAATCATTATTAGTGTACGCTAGTTAGGGTTTGAATATTATTCATTTTGCTTGAATAGCAATTAATAACCTAGGGTGGATGTTTATTATTTCAATATGATATTCATTATTTGAGACTAATACTATGGGTTGTGGTAGATGATTAGTAAACTATATTTCTCAAAATCAATCAAATCTAATCAATCTCTCTTTTTCTTCTGTTCTAAGTGAAACACAGAGAAGATCGTTCCGAAACACTTGCATCGCATCCTTCTCTGTGGATCGACCCGTCTAGCCTTTGCTACGCGGTTAAATTGAAACAAGACTGAGACTTGCTAACTCTTAAACTATTTTTAATACAATTTCTCGTTCCAATCAAAATTTTGGCGCCGTTGCCGGGGAGGGAACGACACGATATTCTCAAAACTAATTCTTTTCTTTCTTTCTGTTTGCAGGATCAGAGAACAGGAAATATAACTGTCGAAAAGGACATATAGCAACTCTGTGCCTCTGCCCTAGAAGGCAGAGCATCAAAGCCTACTACCTAACCGCGCAAACGCGGCCAAAGCCGCGTTTCCGCGGCAGTAGTAGTGAACTACTCACTAAATTTTCTGCAGGTTGCTGAAAATTGAAAGTTCTATTTACTGTTTTGTTAAGTTTTCTCTGTGATCACCCTGCATACTGCTAACTAATTAACAGTAACCTATTCGTTGAAAAATAAAAAAAATTTAGACTCTTGCATCATAGGCACGTGTCTATTTAAATTTTTTTAAATTCTATTAAAGAGTACTGGCAACAAGGTACGTTCGCATTGCATATAGACTAGGACACCCCTTAGCTGATTTACTGCTTTTGTGTGACTACTTGTCTATTGCTTTACACATGCACGAAATCAATTTAAGGGCAAATCCCATAAGCAAGATAAGGTGGGGATTTCATCACCCTTTCTTGGCCCACAAATCATCTCCGTCACACTCACAACCCTAACCCTAAAATAAAAATTGACTAGACGTTGGCCTTAGATTAACTCGGACTCATTTGGAGATTGGCTGAAGGATGAAGTTGTTCAAAATTAACTCTTGCCAAATCGGTGCCTAGGAAGGGGATTAAGGGCCGAAAGCCTGAAGATCGGTGGTTACTTAATTAAGGAACGTTTTTGACGGATAACCTCCCACTGGTCTTGCCACCTACCTGGCCGATTAACTTGTGGTTAAGATCGGCAATATACCTCCTAAAGACAGTCTAAAGTTAGGAGTCGTCTAGGTCAAGGCTTACCCTAGAATAGGATTTTTCTTGACTATTTTTTTTGATTAATTGGGTGAATTTGTTTGTTAACTGCGCATGTCAGCTTAATTGAGAGATCTAGTACATCTAGGTTTAAAAAAAAAAACAATTCACCACTAACCACAATAAAAAAAATAAAAATTATCCCATGGTCTATCCACACTCATTTCATTATGATCCATTCTATAGGCCAAACCCACCTTTTCATCCACCAACTTTTTTTCCGAACTTTCATAACTACACTCAACCTGCCCACTCATCTTTTACATCTTATCCACCCGTTTGGTGCAATTATTGTCATGATCCATCTAATTCCTCGGAACAGTGTCCCTCGATAGGGTATTCGTTAGGACGAAATTCAAATCAGTTTCACTCAATTCAAGGACCTACGAGCGAACTCTATCCATCACATCAATTAAAATTTAATTACAATCATAAAGATGACACACAAACTTCACACCAAATACTAAGTGACGATGTTTCACACTGGGCCCACCTAGAGATGATGGTTAATGAGAGCAGTTGAGCAGGAGGAGGATTCATTTTCCACTCAACATGTTCTTGATTCAAAGCCAAAAATACTTATGTCAATCCAGGAGCACATCAATCGAGATAGAATAAAAAAAGTCCAAAGTAAGAAACCCATATCAATTCTAGATCACATTCGTCTTCATGAAGCAAATGAGTTCAATAATGTTGATAAGCTCGATGAGAAAGTATGCATATTAGACGACTATCGTCGATTTTGAAACAAACTGATTAGAGATCATTTGGCTGAATATTCACCTCGTAGGGAACAAGTTGAGTCGTATAGTGAAGATAAATGTGACGATGAATCTTCATGTTTGGATGAAGTGTTTCAAGATGATTAGGATACACGTACACCTCCCAAGGAGAAAGTTAAATCATATTGTGAGGATATTTGTGAAGATGATGAGCCTCTATTTCTTGATATATTGTTTAAATGCGATCATAGTGATGAGAAAACGTATGTTATGTCTAGAGTTCCCTTTGAAAGAGGAAAGTTTGATTTAAGCATCTTCTCATTCAATGAACCAACTAATGATCAATCAATTGAAAACATAACTCAAGAACCTTAAATTGATAAAAGCTTTAAAAATCTCGTTGAAGAAGAACTTAACTGTTTGGATGAATCGATTAGGGATACTTTGGTTAGTTACACACTTCCGAAAGAAATGGCTTATTCAATTTTTGAGGAGATATATGAGGATGAGCTCAAAATTTTAGGTATTCATGTTGTGTATGCCCCAAAAGTGTTTTTTGATGACGATAATGAATTTATGAAGAGTGAAAGAGGGAAGAAGAGTAGGAGAAAATTGATGAAATTGAGGAACAAATTAGAGAGGATGAACATAAAAATGACAAAAGATTGGTCTCCCCATTGTGCCCTATAAAGAGAACTCATTGGAATGATGGGAAACGAGCTAGAGGGATAAATCCTAAAAAGATCTAGGTGAGGGAGATGCATGTGTTGTACATATATTTGTATATTATTATTTTTATTTCTCTCTTTTTACACTTTACTTCATGCATTCATACATTTCGTTCATACATTGGGACAATGCATGAGATAAGTGTGGGGGAGGGCACTAACGCTTAACTTCTAAAAAAAAATATTTTAACATTGATTATTGACTAACTGTAGGTTGCTGTTAACATAACTCACTAACCTTAGGTTATTAACTTAATAAAATTTTTCTTTTTATTTCTAAAAAATAAAAAAATATATTTACTAACCTTCTAATAAATAAAAGGTATTGACCTTACTAACCTTAATTTTTTTACGAATTTTGCTAAAGAAAAAATAATTATAATAATAAATATATATATATATATATATAATATATATATATATATATATAAAATTTTCCTTTAAAATTTAACATAGATTGTTCTAACATAGGTTATTAACTTCTTAACTAAATAAAAATAAAAATAAAAAATATTTAGATATATAGTTGAAAAAGAAAACAATATTTTGACTTATCTTTTGAAAGAAATATAAGTTAATCTTAAAAATTAGGAAAATCATAATAAGGATTTCTAAAAACTTGGTCAAAATAAAATAAATTATTGGATTTTTTTTGGGTATAGGAGGAAAAATTGAATAATTAATTAATCTTGATTTTTACCTTAATGAAATGTGCATTCCTAATACGCTTCCACATCTAGGATTCTAAGACAAAGACTCTTGTGCCTTATAAAGAAAAAATAAAAATAAAAAAATAATAGAGTTTACTAATTAAGCTGGATACATGTGCCTCAAGAAACATAAGTATTCATGTCTAAAAGTGATTTTATAAATTAAGATCTTGATTTTGTGGCCTAGTTCACTTGAGTCCTTAAGTCCGTGGGGTGTTTTCTCACCCGGTGTCCTAAAATCGATCGATTTGGGAGACACCGACCTTAGACTTGCTACATGGGTGAATTAGAAAGCCTAAGAAAACTAAGAAATATTATTTATATATGTACTAACACATCTAATAGTCAATTAGTTAGGTAAGAGGGCCTCAAAAAACCTTGATACTTACACAAAAGAAAATTAGATGAGTTATACATATTAAAAAAGAGAGAGAAAATAATAATAAAGAGGCATGAGAGTCCAAGTTAAAGGATCCCTAGTATAGATTCACAAGGATGCATATGACTTAGGGTAACGAAAGAGACTATACAAAATTCAATTTTAATCCTTACCTAAAATTGATGACAAATTATTGTATAAAGACTAAGTTTAAGAATGAATAAAAATGATAATCCTAAAAACTTATAGATTACTTAGTTTCTTCAAATGAATTTCAAATATTTCTTTCCTTTTTGAAAATAAAATAAATAAATAAATAATAAATTAATTAATTAATTAAATCTCTAACATTTTCCTTTATGGATTTTGTGGGTGTAATCCGCTGAAAACCCTCACGAGACAACACTCGTCCTCTAGGGTAACCTAGAGGTTTAACGGCTTGTTGCACATGCTAAGTGCAACCGTGATGCCTACAAAAGTGAGTTAGGATAGATTAGTTTTTCTTTTCTTTTTCTTTTTAATTTTTACTCGAGGACGAGCAAAAGATAAGTATAGGGGTGTGATAGGTAGTAAAAAGTGCATATTTATCATCACATTTACCATCATATTTTCCTATTTATTTTTTTATTACGCACTACTACTAATGTTTTATTGTTTAATGTGTGCAGGCCTTGAGTAATTAAAAAAATAAAGAAATAAAGCCTGAATGAAGCCCAAAAACCCAAAAAGCCTATATGCAAAAATTGTAGTAATTTAGAAGTTTTTACATTATCTAAACTAATATAAACTTGGATTTTAAATTATTTATTTAAAATCTAAGAGAGAAAAAGGAAGGATAAAATAGAACTCCTAATTGCTAAAAGAGGAGGAAAAGGATAAGATGAGATGGACTTCTACTCAATCCTAATTGTTTGCAAGACAAGGCTAAAGATAAAAGGAGAAAAGTTTAAAGATAAAATTCATTTTAAAAATTCAAATTTATGATAACTTGCTTCCCAAGTTATCCCGAATTCTCAAGATAGAGGGTCTGCATGCAGAATCGAGAAGGAGGCGCCCAGATGGACGGATCAGAGGAGGCCACGTAAGAAAGCGCGTGGCCAACTACGAAAACGCGGCCATAGCTGCGTTTTCCGCGGCTCTTTGGATGAGATCTGTTACGTGATTTCGTGGGAGAGTTGTACTGGGACTCTACTTCCTATATCTCTTATAAATACCCCTGTAGAGTAACAGAGAGGGGCATCCAGCGACTGAAGTTAGGGTTTTTCTTTAGATCTTTTTCTATTTTCGAAATTTCTTGTATTTTGTTTTTATTTGAAGAAGATTATTTTGAAGAACGAGGAGCTTTGTAAATTGGTCAGTGACACCCAATAAAGGTTACTTTTTTCTTCTTTGCAATTTAATTCCGCTTTCCTTCTTAGATTAATTATTTTATTTCCTTCTTTTATTTTCTTGTAATTCTTTTGATTCCACATAAAAACTTGAAAATAATATAAAAAAAAGATGAATAACTAAATTAAAATCATAGTTTGCTAATCTCTTGATCAACCCTAGTTTAGTTTAAAAAAGTGAATTGATTGATAACTACTATTAGAAACCCTAGAATTAAAATATCTTCTTGAAGATGAATTGATTAGGTTTACTTTAATCTAGGTTACACTTTTTAATGGTTTTTCATAATTCATACTTAAAAACTTTGATAGCATAAATTTAAGTTAAACTTTTCTTATGCTATACTTTGAAATTAGGATGAACAACTGTTTAATCATTATTAGTGTACATTAGTTAGGATTCTAATATTATTCATTTTGCTTGAATAGCAATTAATAACCTAGGGTGGATGTTCATTATTTCAATATGATATTCATTATTTGAGACTAATGCTATGGGTTGTGGTAGATGATTAGTAAACTATATTTCTCAGAATCAATCAAATCTAATCAATCTCTCTTTTTCTTCTGTTCTAAGTGAAACACAGAGAAGATCGTTCCGAAATGCTTGCATCGCATCCTTCCCTGTGGATCGACCCGTCTAACCTTTACTACGCGGTTAAATTGAAACGAGACTGAGACTTGCTAACTCTTAAACTATTTTTAATACAATTTCTCGTTCCAATCAGTGGGGGTATGGTAAAGAAGTCAACATGCATGTGTGTGTATTTAAATCCATATACATACATACTAATGTATACATACTAATATGTATGGTATACTGTATAGTATAAGTATCTTACATGAATACTTGTATCGACATCACCTCCCTAAAGCATTCAAGTGTTAAGAAAAAGGTGATTAGTTAAGGCAAGTGTTATAGGGTCAGCCTCTTATAAGAAGCAGGCGTTCTCTATCCTCCTACTGGCTCTACTCCCGAAGCTACAAATCGATGGAACTCTTCACTCGGTTGAAACTCCCGATCAATAAAATCTTCAGCACCTTCAAAAGATCAGCCATGGGTTAGACGCCCAAAACCGATCCAGCATAATCTCTCACTTTTTGGGTCAGAGGAATACTGCTCTGACCATGAATGTAAAAGCCACTAAACTATCCATTGTTGGGCTCACCGAAGGTACTTGGAAGAGCTTATTCAACAGGGCCTCCTCAAAAATACATCCTCACTCTCGAGATAATTTTCAGGCAGGCGAACAACAACCTCCTCGGGATCAGAACCTGAGCGCCCAGTATAAGACGATTGACTGACTATCCGAGCATCATTCCATAATAAGTGTACTTCCTTCCAATCCTACCCTTATGCATTGCATTTTTTGAATAAGTATTATTCTATGCTCCTAACTTTTGCAGTACATCCATCCATCATCATGCCCTGCTGATGGGATTCCCCAATTGGAGGCAGCAACTAGAACTCTTGCTGATGGGATTTCCCCACTTGGAGGCGATTACGATGTCCATCCATCTATCCATCCATCCACACACACCACTGATGGGATTTTCCCCACTAGGAGGGGACAACTAGAACCCTCATTTATGGGATATGCTCCATTCGGAGGCAGTTACGACATCCATCCCTCCACACCCCCCGCTGATAGGATTTTCCCTATGCGGAGGCGGAAATGTGATTCCTCTGCTGATGGGATTTCCCTTAATCGGAGAATCGTATCTGTACATTTCGCTGATGGAATTTTCCCCGCTCGAAATTGTCAATGTAGACGGGCCACGAGCTTTTCTTAGCTGTTGATTAGTATTTATTTTTGTATTATTTTCATCATATTTCCTATGCATTTGTTAATAAAAAATACTATTTTTAATGACTTTTTTTTTCTGAATTTTCAGGTTCACACTCTAATGGAGAAGAAGGCTCAAATCCTAGTTAAAAAGAGGATTAAAAAGGATTATTTGAAGCCCAATCCAAGAAGCCCAAGCCTGTAATGAACCAGAGAATATTCTCAGGGTATAAGAAGTTTCTACAGGACAGCTGGACAGAGCCAGGCTGTCAGAGCTGTCGCTGGCGTAACGGCCAAAATTCGGCCGCGAAAATACGGCTCTGATCTTATGGCCGTTGATGCATCGTTTCATCCGACGGCTGCGATAGAAAGGGACTAGGGTTTGGTGCCTATATAAAGACCCCCAGGGTCTCTGATTGTAACAAATAGAAAATAATTAGAAAATAAGGAGAAAAACTTAAGATTTCTTTGGGATTTCTCTAGAGTTCTCTTGTATTTTCGTTTTTCTTTCTTAATTCTAGAAAATAGAGAGAGGGTGAGAATGAGAATTCTGTATTAAAGGTGACAATCAATGCAAAGCTCCATGTTCTTCCTCCTCTAGTTTCTTGTTGCTTTATTTTTAAGCTTTCACTTTCTTGCAATTAGTGTAAACATGATTTCTTTCATGCTTTTTATTTCCATGGCTAGCTAACTCTCTAACATAACTAACTTGCCTCTAATACTACTAACTACTAACTCTTGGATGATACAACTCATATGATTCATTGGATGCATCTAATTTCTAATGTTGTGCTTTACAAGTATTATTGATTCCCAATGAAGATGAGCAATATTTGATCTTATTGAAGTTGTGTGATTATCTCCATATGACTTATGTGTGCCTCTTTTAGTGCTTTGCCACTTTAGAAAGTGTCTTGATGGTACATGATGATGAGTTCATCTTAGAATGCTAACAATTGAATACATAAGCTTCTTAGTTCATGCTTGCTAGAACAATGGCTTTGATGATCTAATGAACTTGATATTATTGTTATGCATTATTAATTAGTGAATCTCAACTCTTATGTTCCATTCTTGTGTATCTATTGAGAGCCCATAATCCAAGGAGGCCACGTAACCAAGCTAAGAGAGGAACACTCCAACAATTGGGCCATCTTTTAGACTTGATGAACCAAAATTGACATATTGCCAATGAATCTTCATACACCATGATTTCATCTAAGGGTTAGTAAGTTAGTAGTGTGAAGTTGTTAGTTAGTCATGATCTTCCTTCTATTGTTAAAACTCTTTTCTTAAGAAGCAACTTGTTTTCTCCTTTCAAATCTCTTCTCTTTTCTAAACAAGACTACTTTAGTTTTTTTAATCATGACTTCATTCGCCATTTTCATCTCGCATCTCTTATTTTCTTTTTCTTTTTCTTTAAATCATAACAACCATAACTCCACAACATTTTTCTTTACTTTTTTTTTTCTTTCATTCTTAAATAAAGAAGAACCTTCGTTTCTTTTCAAGAACAAGAACTACAAAATCAGACAAAGCTTCCATCACATACCCTTCCTGCGGATACGACTCGTTATAACTCTTTGCTACAATGGTAGCTCGAGGGAGCACATAAACATTAAATACAATCTCAGGACTTGAACATAGACATATCAACCAGCACGGTTTGCTCGGAACTTGAACTTTTTTTTAGCAACTCGAATAGTATTCCTATGGGCGCCGAAACCCTCTATTGTGGGATCTTCCCACTCAGAGTCCCTACTCTATGAAGGAATTTCCCGGTCTGATTTTCCGCTGATGGGATTGCCCCTATTTGAAACACATACACTTGCCTGCGGGCTCCTCTGATCTGAACCTACAGGCAGATGAACCCCTGGTGGTTTACCTCTTCTGGATTCCTTTCATATTCCGATGATGCGATTTTTTCCCACTCGAGAGACAACTCCATTGATGGATACTCCCCACACAAGTGGACAACTCCGTTAATGGCTTTACTCTCATGTTGGAGATACCAGATCGTTGCGGGGTAGGGGCCCCTATCTGGGACAGACGCATCCAATCTCTCGATGGGTGAAACCTTCACCTCAAACCAATTTTTTTGCAGGTCGAGAGGACTATGGCTTCATACGACCCAAGATATATTTATGAGGATTTTCTTGTTTGGATTATCCCCTCGATGTATCGATCTCGTATAGTCATAAGTCCAATTATTCTCCGGGAGCGACAATCCACAGGTATGATCTCCCGAGAGCAAGAATTTCAAATATGATTTCAAAATTTGAATATGTGGTCAATAAAGATTGGAACTCGGGTTGTATATGCTCGTCAAGGACCATATGAGACATGAGGTATCTACAAGGGTTTTCTTATGTGGATTATTCCTTCGACGTACTAGTCTCATGAATCCATTAGCTAAGCTTATACAACAAGATTTGCCCGCATTCGCATTTACTATGTCATTTAATATCTCACTATATTCTAGT
Source organism: Agave tequilana (assembly GCA_038442645.1). Taxonomy (NCBI): domain Eukaryota; kingdom Viridiplantae; phylum Streptophyta; class Magnoliopsida; order Asparagales; family Asparagaceae; genus Agave; species Agave tequilana. The sequence continues at coordinate 16,202 of JAVJIF010018689.1, read as the reverse complement.
ATGCACATCTTAGTTACTTTCAGTATTGTCTAATTGTCCCGAGCTGAGATTTCCCTACTCAGAGATGACAACTCAGGCTCCTCTACATCCCTCCAATATATTGCGCTGTGGGATTTCTCCCACTCAAAGATTGGACTCTGTCGCAGGGATTTCTTCCTCTCAAAGGCTTGACTTTGTGGCTCCGTTGATGGGATTTCCCGTACTCGAAGTATATGCGAACCTAACTTTGTTGAAAGAATTTTTTCCTCTCGGAGGATCAACCCCGCAGCTAGGATTTTTCTCACTCAGGGGCAAATTTTGTAGGTACCGGTATGGGACCAACACCACTCGAAAATTACAAAGCAAACAATAACAACACTTCAGAGTCAAAACAAAGAAACAACATGCCATTCCAAACAAAGTTGTGGTAAAACACACCAGGCAAGATCCAAATACTTTCATTTCAAAATTAATTCTCTTATTATAAAATTTTTTTGTTACATTCATTCAAATTCACAGTTGGTTACATCTAAGAAGAGTAATATAAGATCTATCACCCATTTATGTTTGCCTTTTTGAAAGAAAATACAGATAACTCACACCTACTCATCCAGACTACTGAGTGAATTCTCGATGCTGAAGCAAACAAAGAGCTACCTGTCGGGGATTGCTTCGTACGGGCGCAATCCTATTGTTCACGCCACCTTTTGCAAATCTCGAGGAAAGCTAGGGAGATTCCTGCACAAAATAAAAGATCCTCCAGATGAAAAATCTCCTCCTCTCCGACCAGAACACGCCTCCAAGGAAGCCAGATGGGCTCCTCCAGGACGTACAAGACAGTGATGATATTACACCACTGATCCTTTGTCATGAAGAAGATGTCAGAGCTCCTGAAGAAGGAATGCTTCATCGGTGCTATCCCAACACATCCCCCCTGCTTTCATCCAGCACCTCGCCTTAAAAAGGAGTCTCTCAGGGCGAGAGCGGCGGGATCCAGACAGGAGTGAAAACTGCAAAACATGAAAGATAATGATAGAAACAAGCCCATCTCCATCCGTCTAGGACAACCCTCATTCATGCCTCATCCACCATCAGGAAAAGAAGATTTTGGAGCGCCAGTCTAAAATTGATTTGGTCCGATCGGAGATCAAATAAGCTAATCAAGTCAAAACATGTCCCGATCTTCTTGGCAGCGAGATCTTGTCGCGAAACAGATGTTTTATGATAAAATCATCGCGAAGACTGATGTATTGCGCCAGCCACCTCCACCACCTCCATCCTCTCCCTCTCTTTCCTCCATTGAACGAAGAAGGAGAAGAACAACATCGCTATCCACCAACACAAGAAGTTTGGAGGCAAGAAACTCTAGAGGAGATAAGTGACCTCTTCAAGGATCCGCCCTATTTTTAGATGAGAAAGCAAGATTGTCTCCTATTCAAATTCTCAAAGAATCGATTCATATCCCAGATTTTATGGCATGTCGAATCAGCCAGATATCAACCGTCTCTGCCACACAATCTCGTTCATCATTATGCCAGGATTTTGATCATTAATTTGCCAACTGTCCTCGCCCACTTCAGCTTCCACAAAAACTCAAAGAACAAAGGACTTCACGACTTTTCAAATCAGAGGAGAGACCAGTGCGCTCCCTTCCTTCTATTTCTAGGTATTCGGAGAAGGAGAAGGCGAAGGAGACATCTGTAATGGTCAGATTTTTATCTTCACTAAGATCGCGACATATGACACGCCTCATCAGGACCACTCGAGGCAGACAAAAGACATTCTCGTAGATCATTCTCCCAAGCATCACTCAGCCATTCCCGAAGTCATCCCTCCTTCCGAAGCTCCGCCCCCTAAGTATTCTCATAATCCGAGTACCTCCCTGAGCACCGTTCCTGAGGCGACTCCTTCACTCCAAGTGAGACACCCATCGCAATCGGCCTCATTGTTCTATTCAGCTAGTAAGACTCTCATGATTCGCGGAGTCAGTTACGCCACCAGATCATTCCACATTTTGAACATTGCAACAACTCCTGCTTCGTCTGTTTGCCCCATTACAGACGATTACAATCAGTAATGTGGATCACTCACTACAATCAAAGGCATAATCCGAGCTGTTATGAAAAAATCCCAACGGGCAAATCCTGCTGTTTTAGAATTTGTAATATCCGCAATCTTTGTTACGTGTATGGTATATATACACTGGACCCACAAGCGAAAGAAAAAGAGAAAAAGAAAAGAAGAGATGGTAAACAGAGTATAGCTCTAATGAATTCAATGTAACATCTGAAAAATAGTTAATGTTTCTCCTCCAGCTTCCCGTGATTTTTCTCAAATTGAGTTTTCACATAAAAATCATGTCTCCTAACGTGCTTGGGTGTGTGAATCTCTTCATTACTTTTATTTTTCGTGGTGCGAGATCTACCACTTCATTATTCGTAACGAAAAATCTCCACCACAGTCCTGCAACTAGCTATCGCCATGAGAACCACCGCATTAAAGGCCACTGCCTCAAATCACCGTCTCCCCAAAGAATACATATCAAAACAAAAGAACGCTGGGTATTTCAATGAATATTTTAGATAACTGGAACTTTCCAGTTCTTATGTAATCGTAGAAACATTAAGATGACATTAAAGCTTCGTGGGTTCCTATCCAATCGATGTTTAGACTAGTTTTTAACCTTTTCATAATATTTTTATGAGATGTTAACGGCCCAGCCTACGTGCAAAGCAACGGTGACTGCACAAACTAATCAATTTTTGTGCTCCTTTACTGATGCCACCCAAAAAAAAAGAAAAAGAAAAAGAAAAGGAAAATGGGTTGAGTTAGAATACACATATGTGTAACTAAATTAAGTTACACATTATTTTCAATCACAATTTTTTTTTTTATCAGATACAACAAAATTTAATGTAAGTGATCCTCACAAAATATTTATATATATGCCGTCTAAGTAATAGAATTCAACATATCTAACTCACAAGTCACAAGTTATAAATATTATTGTGACATCTCTTGTTGGATATCTTTGCCATTAAATACCCATTTGAACTGAGAGAGTGCTTGTGTGGCTCCCTTGCCTTCAAGTTTGAACAAAGAAAAGACCTCAAGTTCTTTCGTGATGGACATTTTATTAATTTTGGACCACAGCCAGCATGCAATATTAATTAATACCAATGTAATTAATGTGGTCCAAGTCCTCCTCCTCATTAAATTTTGAGTGGATAGTGTTCTCGTGGTTTTGATTATCGTTGATACTCGGACGACGACGACGACGACGACGTTGAAAGCCAAGTAAACCAGAGAAAGAGACCGACACTGTGGTCCGAGGACTCTGTGGTTAGAGGACCACTAGTTATAAAACATTATTATTCTTATTTAGTGTTAGAATTGTGCTAGGTGCATGGACTAATTTTCTTTGACTACAAATGGGCTTAAAGGATTTCTTTGTCTACTAGGTTTCAAGTCTTATTTTTGTCAAGAGCAAATAACTCTCCTTTCATGGCATTCCTACAAATAGGTTGTGAATTAGCTCACTATAAGACGTTGGATCCGTCGCTAATGATATAGAGCTTTGAAAAGCAATATGATTTGAAGAAAATTTAGATTAACTTAGAAAATTTTGAATAGGATAATGTGAAGTAGAACGATAAGTAACAAAGTCATTAGGCTTACTTGGAGGGCGAATGATAGGAGTAGTATAACGATCCTGATTTTTCTCCCACCGGCTACAGTCTATCAGACTGTGGTCTGGACAGAAATTTTAGAGACGTTATAATATGATACATGACTCAGACAATTCAAATATAAATAAATGATAGGAGATGAATCAGATAGATAGAAATCTAACATGCATGTCATATACAAGAGTCTCAAGTCATATGCAAAAGGTCCCAACATAAGGATACAAAGTCTAGACCAAAAATATGGATACACGGTCCAACATTAAATACAGAAAAGTCTCTACATGAATACATGAATACAAAATAAAAAACTCTAAGCACTTTACCTATTTATCAACAGAATAGACAACTACCAATGTCTCCGTCACTTGACGCCTCTATAGATACCCCGAACAGCCTGAAAATGATAAATCAATAGGCGTTAGAATGCCAACAAGTCTGCCTCATAAGGTTTCCCTCCCACCACGACCCTGAGACTGCCTCAGTGGTAGGTCGAAAAGGCAACTAAGAGAGGTCTACATATAACATCAAATAATATAATCACGAAAAGAAGCATGATAGACATATGCATAGTATACAACGATAAATAACATGGATATGCACGACATGATACTATATACCTGGCCAAATCTCTAAATATCTCAGACAGATAATCTCAATTAATATTATATCAATATCCTCAAATGGATAACTCAATAGTTTGTCTACTACTGACTACTATAAACTATCTTTCAAGCTAAAGATATGCCTCTACGCCAAACTGGGTTACTATGATTCGATACTCTACATTTCAAAACAACTCTAAGTATGTGTATGGCGATATGTGTATCACCATGTATGATATATATGATATATAGAAATATTATGTGATATGAGTATAAGATTGTGTGATACACGATATATGTATAAGTAATATGAAATGAGTATCACTATGTTTCATATATGATATATAAGCATGTTATTTAATGAGTATACATGTATTGTGAATACATGTGTTGTGTATACATATGTGGTGATTTGTATGAGATGGTGTATCCTTGTATACATATGTGTTGTATTCATTCGTGGATGGTAAATGTGAATGGTATCTATGGTTGCATTATATATTCATAGGAGGGGAGAACGTGAATGATTCCATTCATAGGAGGGAGAGAACGTGAATAATGATATTCATAAGAGGGGGAGAACACGAATAATTACATTCATAGGAGGGAGAGAACGTGAACGCTGTTAGTTATTATTTGTTGAAAGTGAATGAGTAAACTATGTATCACAATGTATGTATCCTCGGCCTATAACAGTTTAGTGTGTATCCTGTTAGACACCAGAATTGATAATTATTCTAGGATAAGTGTGATCAATTGGTAATACTTTCCATATTCTTTGTTTTCTTTATCAATCACCTACTAAAAGGGACCAATCACCAATTATATTCGGCAGAAGCCAATCTCGAGCCACGACATCCAGGGAATCAGATGATAACTTGGAACCCCCATAATTCTTTCATTACGATCGGTCAGAACACCGCATGATGAAAAGAATGGGGTACAACTTGAATCGTGGTGATAATTTGAATTTTGGTAAAGGGCGGCGCATACCTTTGCAATCCTTCGTACCTGAAAGAAACTAGCCAACTATTACGATCGCATACGCTGGGGGTTAGGATAAGTCACTCTGCCTCCTCAGTCAAAATCAGAGTCTGATGAATCCCTACTATCGCAATCATAAGATTCATACAATTGGGACTCTGATAATAGTGTAGGGGTAGTCTTCAAAAGCTGCCAACATGACATCTATCAGTCAGGCGGAGCAAGATGAAGACATTGAGCCATTTGACGCTGATTCGTGGGATCAACAACTGGATCTTTAATGAGAAAAGAGTTTCAAACAGCGCGAACCTCCGACTGAAGATAAGGTGATCCAAGTCGATGTGGGTGATCAAGCGCATCCAAAGCTCATCTTTGTAAGTGAAAACCTATCGCCAATAGAGAAGAAAGACCTCATATCCCTCATACGAAAGTATATTGATGTCTTTGCTTGGAGCTATGAAGACATACTTGGCCTCCATCCTCAGGTGGCTATACATCATCTCAATATCAAATCAGACACCAACCCGGTTAAGCAATAGCAACGACAATTTTGACCCGACATCATGGAGAAAATCAAAACCAAGATTCATAAACTCATCGAATGTGGCTTCATTCGAGAGGAGCAACACCCAGACTGGGTTCCTAATATTGTCTCTTATTAAAGAAAAATGAAAAAATAGAGTTTGCATTGACTTTTGTGGTCTCAATACAACCTATCCTAAAGATGAATTTTTGTTGCCCATCACTGATGTCATGATCGATAATACATGTGGCTTCGAAAGGATGTCCTTCATGGATGGCTTTTCAAGGTACAATCAAATTAAGATGCACCAGGATGATGAGAAGCATACATCATTCAGAATGCTATTGGGGCATACTGTTACACAACAATGCCGTTCAGATTGAAGAATATGGGTGAGACTTGCCAACGTGCCATGAGAATAATTTTTCGTGATTATCTACGAAAAATGGTGGAATGCTATGTTGACGACACTGCAGTCAAGAGTCGCAACAGAAGCAACCATCTCAACAACCTGAAAATCGTGTTCGAATCATGCGGGCTCACCAGCTGAAGATGAACCTAACCAAGTCATTCTTAGGAATGTCGAGTGGCAAGTTCCTTGGATTCATCATCACATCCAAAGGAATTCACCTTGACCCTGACAAAGTCAAGGCTATTTAGGGCGTGCAACCCCGAAGACCCTCAAAGAGCTCAAAGGTTTACAAGGCAGACTCGCCTACATCTGAAAATTCATTGTAAATCTTCTGGCCATGGCCAACTGTTTACACGGTTAATGAAAAAAGGCGTCTCCTTTATATAGGATCTGTAATGGCCCGATCCTGCGGGTACGGAAACGTTACTGCGATATATGCATAGGTCAAAAATATCCTCACATATATACGCTAAGCATCAGTACAGGCAAGAATCAGAATGCGAAAGTACGTGGTGTATTACACATTCAACATATGAGTACAATTATAAAGTTATCATGGGATGTGACATAATATTACATGAATATTACATCAACAAGAAGCATGAAATATGAAATATACAAGGATGAGTAGTATAAAAAGGCTCTCACGAGCTACAATAGGGAAACTCGAGAGTCGAGCAGAAGGCCTGGAAGAAAAAAGCTCCGGATGGTCCACTGATGATCCATACTTCGACTGCGCTACTCTGATCAGGAACAAGGAGCCCAACATGATTCAAGATCCAGAATCTGGATATGAAGTTCCAGGGGAGTCAGAAAGCAACCCAACGAGTACATAAAATAAAGCCAAGTAGCGTGCACAGGCAAACACACGTGTACATGATCAAGTGATGTAATTCGGGCATACGGGTACAGGTATTAACCAGTAAGCTTAAATGGGAAATTAGAAGTCAGTAGAAAACCCAAAAATCCAGTAAATACACGTGTATCAATAAATCCGAATAAAGAAAGCATGTACAGAAAAACCAAATCGAAAGCATAAAGCGTTCAGTAAGACCTCAGGTATTATATTAAATATGAGTGTGGACAAAACTAGTTATACAAGTTCAGACTTTGGATCATGAGATTGATACGTCAAGGGGATAATCCAAATAAGAAAACCCTCATCTATATACCATAACCCCATGTCGCCATCATCTGAGTTCATACAACATGAGTTGCCCTTAGAGTAATAGAACAAGAGTGTGTCTGGAGTAATCATTGTGTCACGGAATAATATATATACAAGTGACGAGTAGGATAACTTAATCGTATAACAATAACAATCAGTGTCATCTGTTATTATAATCACTTCCTTCCAGTGTCTCATACCACTGGCCGTTCATATTGGAGTCCGCCATTCAGCAAAATGCATCCGAACTTTGATACGCGGATACCATTATACTTATGAGGGATAACTCAATAATACCCACTCCTTACATTATTATTATTAACAATTAAGTTATGGCTAGTACAAGACAGTTTTTGGTGTCACACATCAAAAGTCGGTGATCGGTAGTCAGTACAGGTGTTAGCAGCATAACAACTAGTTATTAAATATTACTATTAAAACTCATTCGATCCATATATTTTGGTATGTGTTACCAGCACACATACATCCACACATGAATAACATGCGTTAAATTATTAGAAACTGATGGGAGATCAATTTATCATGTTCATAATGGGCCCGTGCATAGCCGGACAATGGCCTTACGTGATTGGGTCTGGACCCCAATCCCAGCCGCTAGGCTGTAAGGGTCTTAACCCGAAAGGATGGAATTTAGACAAGGGTACCAGTATGATTAGTCTACAATTATGCATTATTATATCACATTCCCTACCATTTATGAATAAAATATTGGTCTAAACCGTGTTTTGGTCTCTCTTGCAGGTAAATCAAGAGTTTAAGGGTAAGAAGTAATAAGAGCTTAATTAAACCCAATTTTGGGTAATTAAATCCGCATTACTTGGAGGCTAAGTAAGGGAACATCTAGAAGATGCATTGAACCTAGACCTTGCTCACGTCAGACGAATATTCGGGCGAAATTACCATAATTGGGATATACCAGGAAACTCCTAGAAGCCATATGAAGCCACGCACCAAAACCAGGGACTTTTGTCCCTGGTATTGCTGCGGATCCGCGGTAATTGTCGCGGATCCGCGGCAATCTGGTGGGGCCACACGTCGATCTTCGACGCGTGGCCCCGTCTCGTCTTCCAGAAGCCTCTTAAGCCTATAAATACCCCTGCATAGGTCCAGAACGAAGCAGTTTTTGATTTTAGGAGAAGTTTTGATTTTAGGCTAGAGTTTTTATGTTTTAGTGTAGTGTAGGTAGGTGCTCTTCATTTCATTTCTTTTGTATTTTCTTTTCTTTTTAGATCTTGTAGTAGGGCTGAGAGATTCAGAGAGAGATAGAGAGGGATTGATGTAATAGACGGTGACAATCTATGTAAAGGTGCCTCCTTTGTTCTCCATTGTAATTTTCTCCATCTTCTACATGATGCTTTGCTAACTTTTCTTCTTCTCATGGAATCTAATTACTAATCACTAACCATCTAACTACTTACTTGATAATCCACATGAATCTAATAGCCTCACAAGGCCTTGCTCTTGCAAGAGCCATTGATGGCTCATGATGATGGATTCTGACATTCTAACATTTCTAACACCTAACCCACTAACTTGCTAACTTGCAATGTCTTCTTTATTTCATGCTCACCTCTAACTGGTTTGATGATTTAATAAGTAGCTTGCAACTTGTTAGTGATATGGATGTGTTGTTTGAATGTACAAGATCAATCTTATGGGCCATGCTCTGTATCGTCTCTGGAGCCAAGATTAGTGATGGCCAAGGATCCATGTGAGGCAACTATCACTAAGAGGTTAGTATGGTTAGTGGAGCAAGTAGTAGTTAGTAACCATGAGCTTTCTTTTATCTTGTTTTAAAAAGCAATTCTTTTTATCATTTTCATCGTTGTTTTCACCACCTTCTTTGTTCAACTTTTTTTCATCTTCTTTTCTATTTTGTTTTCTAAACCACTTCTCTTTTGTTTTCTTCGCCGTTTTCATCGCCTTCTCCACCTACCACATGCTTGATTTCTTTTTCTTTTCTTTTCCTTTTCTTTTTCTAATTCTTTTAACAAAGAAGAACTGTTAACAAACGACATGAATAGAGACTGTTAATGCTTCTATCGCCTCCCGTCCCTGTGGATTCGACTCGTTGAGCCAATGCTATAACAGAAGTATCGAGGGAACATTAGCACATACAAGCTTTTCATTGATTTCATAATACACATATTTTTTGAGTGCTAGTTTTGTCCCGATCAAATTTTTGGCGCCGTTGCCGGGGAACGGGAATGGTTTTGATTTCACGTTTTTGTTAACATTTTCTTCTCTGTTTTGGTGTGCAGGACAATCTTTACAGGTGCTTACATTGCAGAATAAACACTAGCTTTGCATCCCCCTGCTCTAGAAAGCAGGGACCCAGCTTCTAAAGAAAAGCCGCGCAAACGCGACATTTGCCGTGCCAACGCAGCTATTTTGTGATAATTGTATATCTTGTTGTGCTGGGCTGTGCTCATTGTAATAGCTAGTTGATCTGTACTATTACTTTCCTATTTTGATTGCCTACACACTACAATAAATTAAAGAACTAAAATACTATATTTGAATGCTTTTAAAACGGTTTAGACATTTGTATTTAGGCACGTGTCAATTCAATTCTAATATACTGTATTTTGTTCTGTTATTGTGATCTGGATTGAGGTGTACATATGGCATTGCATATAACATATGACAAACACGTGGGTGATTTATCACTTTGTGTTATATTCTTATCTATATTGCACACTTGTACGAATTGAACTTAAGGGCAAAACCCATACAAGATAAGGTGGGATTTCATCACCCTTCCTTAGCCCAAAATCGTCTCCCCACTCACAACCCAAGCCCTAATAAAAATTGATAATGTTAGCCCCTAGGGACATCTCGGACTCATTAAGAGATTGACCGAGGGTGAAACTTGTTTTGAATCTTACTCTTGTGAAATCGGTGTCTAGGTTAGAGATTAAGAGGTTACGCCTCGAAGATACCGTGATTTGGCGTAATTAAGGCCGTTACTTACGCACGGATACCTCCCACGATTTTTGCCCCTACCTGGCCGATTAGCTTGTAGTCAGATTCAAGCAACAACCTCCCCCGGGTAGTCGACCAGTTAGGAGTCGTCTAGGTCTAGGTCAACCTTAATATAGCTTGGTTTTGATTTTTTCTTTTTTTTTTTGTTGTTGTTCGATTTTTTTTTTTTGTTTGTGATTGTTTGTGAAATGGAATTCAACAATAACATTCTTTCAATCCGAATATGAATCCATATTTCACACCAACTCTATTTGATTCAGATAATTCTAACCCGGCCTTTTACAATATGAACCAACTAAATACACTGGGTTGGACTAATCCGAATCAATACAACCCATACCCACAATCTTATGACTATAATTTTCAAAATAATTTCAACTCTTCACAGAATCAATGGGGATTCACCTCCCCGAGTTAAATTTTTAACCTCCTTGTCCATCATATCCACCTTATCCACAATTTACACAATATTCATTCTTCGATTTCGCTTCCTATACTCCTTTTTCTGGACCTCCCATTGAAGAAAAATCTGAGTTAGAAAAGAGTATAGAAGCCAATCTACAAGAAGCCGAACAACAACTTCAGAAAATGTTGGCCTCTCTAATTTCACAACATTTTCAAGAGTCTTACTTAGTTTCACCTTCTCATAATGAACAACCATCTGCCCTGGAAACAAGTAAGGAACTCTTGTGTGAGTCCAAGCTTCAATCTCAAAACATTTTGGACTCACATTCTTCACAATCTTTCCAAAACCAAGATTCTTATACTCCCATTCTAGAGTATCCACTTGCAGAAAAATCAAGTCTAGAAAAGAGTATAGAAATCTTCAGGAGTCCGCATTACAATTTTAAAAATCTTCTTCTCAGTCTATTGATAGGTTGGAAATACAATTAAGTAATTGGTCAATATTTATAGGAATGAGAAAACTCTCTCTTATCAATCTTTAACCAATCCAAATATCTCTAACTCTATCAATTTGACCCATGACTCTGGTTGTTTTGAAAACCAAGATTCCTACACTCCTTTTCTAGAACAACCACTTGAAGATACATCACATCTAGAAAAGAGTATAGAAGTCTTGCAAGAGTCTGCACTACAATTTCAAAAATCATCTGCCGAGTCTATCAATAGTTTGGAAACACAATTGAGTCAATTGGTTAACATTTATAGGAATGAGGAAACTCTATCTTATCAATCTGTGACCAATTCAGCGATCCCTAACTCTATTGATCTGACCCAGGACTTGTCATTTTGGACACCAAGTTTCAATTCAGCACACCCATCTGAACTTGTCCAAACTTCAAATCCCATTCACATTTTGGCAAGTTATCCTTTTCCTGAGATTGAACTTGAGCATGAATATGATCCTGACCTTCAACTTGGTAATTCAATTTCACTTCCTGATTTAATATTGACTGAGGTATTTTTACCTGAATTCAGGCCTTTTCCTGAGTCAGTATTGGATACAGTACCAGTCCATTGTGAAATTGAATCACCAATCATTTATGATCATCATATTGAACTTAACCAATTTCATACTTTTGAAAGTCCCATTAATAAATTGCCAAGTTCTCATTTTTATGGCATTGAACTCAATGAGGAATGTGACTTTGATGCTCAAATTTGTGATCCAGCTCAAATACCTGAATCAATATTGACTCCTATTATGTTACCCAATTTGAGCAACATTTTAGAGTCAGTTTTGATTCTCATACCTTTCATTCCTGAACTTGAATCACCAATCTTAGAAAGTCACATTCCATTATAGGGAAATGAATGTGGATTTGAGCTTCATCTTCTTGATTTGGACCCACTTCCTGAACCAATCTCGACTCCCGAACCTTTACTTGATTTAAGTCTTTTTCCTGAGTCGGTATTAGTTCCTGTATTTCCTGAGTCCAAATCAATTATTCCATTCTGGACAATGGTCTTGATAATTTGACTCTGAAATTATTTTGAAAATTTGGAAATTAGATAGGGTAAAATTTTTAAAAAAATCATAAATATATACATCATTTTAGTGGTTGTATTATAGAGGTCTCTGGTGGATCCTCCGGATTCTACGCACATTGGATTGGGCCGCATTTCGTGGACCAATCAGACCACCACCGGAGCCACCACCTTGAGGGGATTTTTCCTTCCCTCTCTATTTGTTTCATGCATACATGCATCATGATGCATTGAGGACAATGCATGAGATAAGTGTGGGGGAGGGTTTACTAACATAGAGTTTTTAAATTTTTTTTTCTTTTACACTTCTTTTAGGATACTTTTAGAAATCTTCCCTTTTGTATAGGAATTTTCTCTTTCTTTAAAAACTTTTTGAAATAAGAGACAAAGTTTTGATCTATTTTTAAGAAAATTAAGATGATCTTAGAAACTAAGGAAACCTCAATTATGATATCTTAAACTTAGTCGAAATATGGATCTTATTTAAAATTATAGGTTAAGTATAAAAGATTGGGGAGATAATTTTATCTTGAATTTTTTGCCTTAGATAGTATGCACTTCACAATTACACATTTTTGGGATGAAAACAAAGACCTAAAATGCCATAAAGCAAAAATAAATAAAAAATATACATATAAATAAAAAAATCACTTATTAAGCTGGATAACTATGCCTCAAGAAGCATGATTATTCACGCCTAACGGTGGTCAAAAGAAATAAATAAATCCCCCTTAGTTTTATGGCCTTGTTTACTCGAGTCCTTAAACCCGAGGGATGTTTTCTCATCTGGTGCCCTAGGACCGTCTGGTTTGGGAGTCATCGGTTAAAGTTTCACTACCCGGGTAAACTAGAAAGCCTAAGGAAACTAAGGGAAGAAAAAAAAAAGAAAAAGAAAAATATATATATATATAAATAAATGCTTGATGGTTAGAGTTGAAATCCCAGAAATCTTCAATATCACAAAGTGCTTATTATCTAGGTTTTATGAAAGATAAAATATTCAATCTAATTTTGAATTCTTACCTTAATTGAAGACAAGATTTTGCATAGAGACTAAGTTTAAGGAAGAATAATTTTTGGTGGACTTATGACCTTAGATCGCTTATATTTTTGCAAAAATATTTGAAAACTTGTCTCTCTTTCAAATGAGTTTTCAAATACTAACATTTGTCTTCTTTCTTTATGGATTTTGTGGTGCAATCCGCTGAAAACCTCAGGAGACAAAACTCCTCCTCTAGGGTAACCTAGAGGTTTAACGGCTTGCTGCACACGCTCAGTGCAATCGCGTCACCTGCGAAAGTAGTGTAATAACATTTGTAGTATAGTTTTTCTTTTCTTGTTTTACTCGGGACGAGCAAAAGATAAGTGTGGGGGTGTGATTAGTCTACAATTATGCATTATTATATCACATTCCCTACCGATTTATGAATAAAATGTCGGTCTAAACCGTGTTTTGGTCTCTCTTGCAGGTAAATCAAGAGTTTAAGGGCAAAGAAGTAATAAGAGCTTAATTAAACCCAATTTTGGGTAATTAAATCCGCATTACTTGGAGGCCAAGTAAGGGAACATCTAGAAGATGCATTGAACCTAGACCTTTGCTTACGTCAGACGAATATTCAGGCAAAATTACCATAATTGGGATATATCAGGAAACTCCTAGAAGCCAGATGAAGCCACACACCAAAACCAGGGACTTTTGTCCCTGGTATTGCCGCGGATCAGCGGTAATCTGGTGGGGCCACGCGTCGATCTTCGACGCATGGCCCCGTCTCGTTTTCCAGAAGCCTCCTAAGCCTATAAATACCCCTGCATAGGTTCAGAACGAAGCAGTTTTGATTTTAGGAGAAGTTTTTGATTTTAGGCTAGGGTTTCTATGTTTTAGTGTAGTGTAGGTAGGTGCTCTTCATTTCAATTCTTTGTATTTTCTTTTCTTTTTAGATCTTGTAGTAGGGCTGAGAGATTCAGAGAGAGATAGAGAGGGATTGATGTAATAGACAGTGACAATCTATGTAAAGGTGCCTCCTTTCTTCTCCATTGTAATCTTCTCCATCTTCTACATGATGCTTTGCTAACTTTTCTTCTTCTCATGGCAATCTAACTACTAACCACTAACCATCTAACCACTTACTTGATAATCCACATGAATCTAATAGCCTCACAAGGCCTTGCTCTTGCAAGAGCCAATTAATGGCTCATGATGATGGATTCTGACATTCTAACATTTCTAACACCTAACCCACTAACTTGCTAACTTGCAATGTCTTCTTTATTTCATGCTCGCCTCTAACCGGTTTGATGATTTAATAATAGCTTGCAACTTGTTAGTGGTATGGATGTGTTGTTTGAATGTAGAAGATCAATCTTATGGGCTGCTCTGTATCGTCTCTGGAAGCCAAGGATTAGTGATGGCCAAGGATCCATGTGAGGCAACTATCACTAAGAGGTTAGCATGGTTAGTGGAGCAATTAGTAGTTAGTAACCATGAGCTTTCTTTTATCTTATTTTAAAAAGCATTCTTTTTATCATTTTTATCGTTGTTTTCACCACCTTCTTTGTTCAACTTTGTTTCATCTTCTTTTCTATTTTGTTTTCCAAATCACTTCTCTTTTGTTTTTTTTCGCCGTTTTCATCGCCTTCTCTGTAGGACCTCGCTCTGATACCAAATGTTGGTCCTGAGATATGATGCCAATTGCGGAACTTTTTCTGTTGGCACTTATGGATCTAAAATATAAACACAAATACTAAAACAAAGAAGGATTAACGTTAAACAAATAAATAAACTTGCAATAAAGGAAATCAAATCTCAGAAAAGTTTAGACAAACGCAAACACGAGAGATTTTATCATGGTTCGGTCCTCGTGACCTACATCCAGTCCCAAGCCACCCGCTTGAGATTTTCCTTTATCCTTGATTTTGTACACCCAAAATCACAACCATGCACACCACTTGACAAATCCCCTTTGCCAATGTGTACACCTTCTCTTCCACCAGAAAACTCCACCTTGTACACTGCTTCTACACCAAGAAGAACACCCGTGTACAATGATTGCTTTGAGTATTACAACACTTTCCTATAAGCCTTGGTATTGTGTATGAACGTGGACAAGGTCTAGTATAGGAGAAAACTTCAGAGAACTTCACAAAGGAATTGAATTTGGTGAAGAACTGAAGTGGGAACAGTTTTTTCAGGATTGACAGAATTTTTGATCTTAGAAAACTGAAGATTAGGATTGGTATTTGGCCTTTAGAATAACAACCCTATATATAGCTGCACTCTAGGGTTAGTTAGGGTAGTTATAGGTGCAATTCAAATGTTTGAAACGTTGAAAAAACGTTGCACAAAAGACCAGATAACAGAAACTGTCCAACAGTCAGAAATTGCCTATAGTCAACTTGCCTTTTGAGTTAGTTGACTATACTAGGCAATTTCCAAAGAGTAGTCGACTATGTTTGGGTATTAGTCGACTAGGTCAAGATAAGTTCGAGTGACAGTTTTCTGTTAACTGAATCAAGTCGACTGCAACTTCTTATAAGTCGACTGGACCAGTGATTAGTCGACTAGGGGCATAGGATTAGTCGACTACAAAGTCTATTAGTCGACTATGTTTGTATGTCAAGTTGACTAATGGACAAACAGAGAGTTGGGTTTCTTTTGGACACATGACTAGTCGACTAGGGGGTTTGGGTTAGTCGACTACCAAATGGATTAGTCGACTATAATGAGTTATAAGTCGACTATATAGACATGATATGTGTGTGTGCATCAAGGCTTTTGACATGCTATTTCACAATTACAAACCACATCATATCAACTCTCTTTGGGACATCTTGATCATGAAGAACTCTTGATTCGTCGTGTGTTAGAGCTCCAAATGAAATGCTTCACAAA